>CM042978.1:21025798-21090664 GCA_023678885.1 Pogostemon cablin
TGCGTCCCCGAACAACGAAAATGATAAACCAAGGGTGAGATTTTCACCTAGGAAAAGACTAAACGAACATAAGTAATAACACATCAATAGCATTAAGAATTACAATTATGCTAAATCATCCTACAACATTAAACTCATAAATGAAAAATTAACAAGTTCAATCTAAAGAGAATAAAAGTGTAATATAGTCCATTTTTAGTCCAAGCTCACATAGGTTATAAATGTCACAATTTTAAAGTAGGGTAAATAATCACTCATTAAACGATTGGCTCGACTCGCTATAAGCTTGCTCGCTACGACTCTATAAACCACCAAAGTTTAAATTAATGATAAAAAAGGTCTTTCATAAGGATGTAATGATAGACTCTTTGGTAAGGTAGGAAGAATATGATAATAGTGACTAAACAAGTGTAAGTAATCGAAGAGATGACCAATTTCTCCAACTTCTCCACTTTTCTTTCTTCCTTTCTTGTCTTTGGTACTCACATGCACTACTCATCAACTTTTCTTGGATTTCTTGAGCTTCTTATGATTCATGCTTCCTTTCTTGGATAACTTAAAATAATAGGTTTAAGCTCATTCACACACATTTCCATAAAAATACAAAACACAATAAAAATACACAAAAATACGGATATAATAATAAAAAAATACATATAAAAATATACTAAAATCTGGGTGAAAATATCACTCATCACACCCCCAAACTTAAAGTGTTGTGCGTCCCCGAACAACGAAAATGATAAACCAAGGGGTGAGATTTTTACCTAGGAAAAGACTAAATGAACATAAGTAATAACACATCGATAACAATAAGAATTACAATTATGCTAAGTCATCCTACAACATTAAACTCATAACATGAAAAATTAACAAGTTCAATCTAAGGAGAATAAATGTGTAATATAGTCCATTTTTAGTCCAAGCGTCACATAGGTTATAAATGTCACTCAACACTCTTTAAAGTAGGGTAAATCATCACTCATTAACCGATTGGCTCGACTCGCTATAAGCTTGCTCGCGTACTCTATTCACAAACCTCCAAAGTTTTAATTAATGATCAAAAAGTCTTTCATAAGGATGTAATGATAGACTAATTGGTAAGGTAGGAAGAATATGGTAATAGTGACTTAACAAGTGTAAGTAATCGAAGAAATGACCAATTTCTCCAACTTCTCCACTTTTCTTTCTTCCTTTCTTGTCTTTGGTACTCACAAGCACTACTCATCAACTTTTCTTGGATTTATTGAGCATTTTTTGATTCATGCTTCCTTTCTTGAATAACTGAAAATCATAGGTTTAAGCTCATTTACACACATTTCCATAAAAATACAAAATACAATCAAAATACACTTAAATACGGATAAAATAATATAAAAATACATATAAAAAGGTACTAAAATCTAGGTGAAAATATCACTCATCACACCCCCAAATTTAAAGTGTTGTGCGTCCCCGAACAACGAAAATGATAAACCGAGGGGTGAGATTTTAACCTAGCAAAAGACTAAACGAACATAAGTAATAACACATCGATAGCATTAAGAATTACAATTTTGCTAAGTCATCCTACAACATTAAACTCATAATATGAAAAATTAACAAGTTCAATCTAAAGAGAATAAAAGTGTAATATAGTCAATTTTTAGTTCAAGCCTCACATATGTTATAAATGTCACACTTTTAAAAGTAGGGTAAATAATCACTCATTAAACGATTGGCTCGACTCACTATAAGCCTGCTCGCGGATTCTATTCACAAACCACCAAAGTTTAAATTAATGATCAAAAAGGTCTTTCATATGGATGTAATAATAGACTCTTTGGTAAGGTAAGAAGAATATGTTAATAGTGACTAAACAAGTGTAAGTAATCAAAGAGATGGCCAATTTCTCCAACTTCTCACTTTTCTTTCTTCCTTTCTTGTCTTTGGTACTCACAAGCACTACTCATCAACTTTTCTTGGATTTCTTGAGCTTCTTATGATTCATGCTTCCTTTCTTGGATAACTGAAAATCATAGGTTTAAGCTCATTCACTCACATTTTCATAAAAATACAAAACACAACCAAAATACACATAAATACGGATAAAATAATATAAAAATACATATGAAAGGTACTAAAATCTAGGTGAAAATATCACTCATCACACCCCCAAACTTAAAGTGTTGTGCGTCCCCGAATAACGAAAATGATAAACCGAGGGGTGAGATTTTTCACCTAGGAAAAGACTAAACGAACATAAGTAATAACACATCGATAGCAATAAGAATTACAATTATGCTAAGTCATCCTACAACATTAAACTCATAACATGAAAAATTAACAAGTTCAATCTAAAGAGAATAAAAGTGTAATATAGTCAATTTTTAGTCCAAGCCTCACATAGGTTATAAATGTCACACTTTTTAAAGTAGGGTAAATCATCACCCATAAACGATTGGCTCGAATCGCTATAAGCCTGCTCGCAGACTCTATTTACAAACCACCGAAGTTTAAATTAATGATAAAAAAGGTCTTTCATAAGGATGTAATGATAGACTCTTTGGTAAGGTAGGAAGAATATGGTAATAGTGACTAAACAAGTGTAAGTAATCGAAGAGATGGCCCATTTCTCCAACTTCTCCACTTTTCTTTCTTCCTTTCTTGTCTTTGGTACTCACAAGCACTACTCATCAACTTTTCTTGGATTTCTTGAGCTTCTTATGATTCATGCTTCCTTTCTTGGATAACTGAAAATCATAGGTTTAAGCTAATTCACTCACATTTCCATAAAAATACAAAACACAACCGAAATACACATAAATGCGGAAAAAAATAATATAAAAATACATATAAAAAAGTATTAAAATCTAGGTGAAAATATCATGCATCACACCCCCAAACTTAAAGTGTTGTGCGTCCCCGAACAACGAAAATAAAAAACCGAGAGGTGAGATTTTCACCTAGGAAAAGACTAAACGAACTTAAGTAATAACACATCGATAGCAATAAGAATTACAATTATGCTAAGTCATCCTACAACATTAAACTCATAACATGAAAAATTAACAAGTTCAATCAAAACAGAATAAAAGTGTAATATAGTCCATTTTTAGTCCAAGCCTCTCATAGGTTATAAATGTCACACTTTTTAAAGTAGGGTAAATCATCACTCATTAAAAGATTGGCTCGACTCGCTATAAGCCTGCTCGCGGACTCTATTCACAAACCACCAAAGTTTAAATTAATGATCAAAAAGGTCTTTCATAAGGATGTAATGATAGACTCTTTAGTAAGGTAGGAAGAATATGATAATAGTGACTAAACAAGTGTAAGTAATCGAAGAGATGGCCAATTTCTCCAACTTCTCCACTTTTCTTTCTTCCTTTCTTGTCTTTGGTACTCACAAGCACTACTCATCAACTTTTCTTGGATTTTTTGAGCTTCTTATGATTCATGATTTCTTTCTTGGATAACTAGAAATCATAGGTTTAAGCTTATTCAAACACATTTCCATAAAAATACAAAACACAACCAATATACACATAAATACAGATAAAATAATATAAAAATACATATAACAAGGTACTAAAATCTAGGTGAAAATATCACTCATCACACCCCCAAACTTAAAGTGTTGTGCGTCCCCGAACAACGAAAATGATAAACCGAAGGGTGAGATTTTCATCTAGGAAAAGACTAAATGAACATAAGCAATAACACATCGATAGCAACAAGAATTACAGTTATGCTAAGTCATCCTACAACATTATACTCATAACATGGAAAATTTACAAGTTCAATCTAAAGAGAATAAAAGTGTAATATAGTCCATTTTTAGTCCAACCCTCACATAGGTTATAAATGTCACTCAACACTCTTCAAAATAGGGTAAAACATCACTCATTAACCGATTGGCTCGACTCGCTATAAGCTTGCTCGCGTACTCTATTGACAAACCACCAAAGTTTAAATTAATGATCATAAAGGTCTTTCATAAGGATGTAATGATAGGCTCTTTGGTAAGGTAGGAAGAATATGGTAATATTGACTAAACAAGTGTAAGTAATCGAAGAGATGACCAATTTCTCCAAGTTCTCCACCTTTCTTTCTTCCTTTCTTGTCTTTGGTACTCACAAGCACTACTCATCAACTTTTCTTGGATTTCTTGAGCTTCTTATGATTCATGCTTCATTTCTTGGATAACTGAAAATCATAGGTCTAAGCTCATTCACACACATTTCCATAAAAATACAAAACACAAACAAAATCCACTTAAATACGGATAAAGTAATACAAAAATACATATAAAAAGATACTAAAATCTAGGTAAAAATATCACTCATCACACCCCCAAACTTAAAGTGTTGTGCGTCCCCGAACAACGAAAATGATAAACCAAGGGGTGAGATTTTTACCTAGGAAAAGACTAAATGAACATAAGTAATAACACATCGATAGCATTAAGAATTACAATTATGCTAAGTCATCCTACAACATTAAACTCATAATATGAAAAATTAACAAGTTCAATCTAAAGAGAATAAAAGTGTAATATAGTCAATTTTTAGTCAAAGCCTTACATAGGTTATAAATGTCACTCAACACTCTTTAATGTCGGGTAAATCATCACTCATTAACCAATTGGTTCGACTCGCTAAAAGCTTGCTCGCGGACTCTATTCACAAACCACCAAAGTTTAAATTAAGGATCAAAAAGGTCTTTTATAAGGATGTAATGATAGGCTCTTTGGTAATGTTGGAAAAATATGGTAACAGTGACTAAACAAATGTATGTAATCGAAGAGATGGCCAATTTCTCCAACTTCTCCACTTTTCTTTCTTCCTTTCATGTCTTTGGTACTCACAAGCACTACTCATCAACTTTTCTTAGATTTCTTGAGCTTTTTATGATTCATGCTTCCTTTCTTGGATAACTGAAAATAATAGGTTTAAGCTCATTCACACACATTTCCATAAAAATACAAAACACAATAAAAATACACAAAAATACGGATATAATAATAAAAAAATACATATAAAAATATACTAAAATCTGGGTGAAAATATCACTCATCACACCCCCAAACTTAAAGTGTTGTGCGTCCCCGAACAACGAAAATGATAAACCAAGGGGTGAGATTTTTACCTAGGAAAAGACTAAATGAACATAAGTAATAACACATCGATAACAATAAGAATTACAATTATGCTAAGTCATCCTACAACATTAAACTCATAACATGAAAAATTAACAAGTTCAATCTAAGGAGAATAAATGTGTAATATAGTCCATTTTTAGTCCAAGCGTCACATAGGTTATAAATGTCACTCAACACTCTTTAAAGTAGGGTAAATCATCACTCATTAACCGATTGGCTCGACTCGCTATAAGCTTGCTCGCGTACTCTATTCACAAACCTCCAAAGTTTTAATTAATGATCAAAAAGTCTTTCATAAGGATGTAATGATAGACTCTTTGGTAAGGTAGGAAGAATATGGTAATAGTGACTTAACAAGTGTAAGTAATCGAAGAGATGACCAATTTCTCCAACTTCTCCACTTTTCTTTCTTCCTTTCTTGTCTTTGGTACTCACAAGCACTACTCATCAACTTTTCTTGGATTTATTGAGCATCTTTTGATTCATGCTTCCTTTCTTAAATAACTGAAAATCAAGCTCATTTACACACATTTCCATAAAAATACAAAATACAATCAAAATACACTTAAATACGGATAAAATAATATAAAAATTCATATAAAAAGGTACTAAAATCTAGGTGAAAATATCACTCATCACACCCCCAAATTTAAAGTGTTGTGCGTCCCCGAACAACGAAAATGATAAACCGAGGGGTGAGATTTTAACCTAGGAAAAGACTAAACGAACATAAGTAATAACACATCGATAGCATTAAGAATTACAATTATGCTAAGTCATCCTACAACATTAAACTCATAATATGAAAAATTAACAAGTTCAATCTAAAGAGAATAAAAGTGTAATATAGTCAATTTTTAGTTCAAGCCTCACATATGTTATAAATGTCACACTTTTAAAAGTAGGGTAAATAATCACTCATTAAACGATTGGCTCGACTCACTATAAGCCTGCTCGTGGATTCTATTCAGAAACCACCAAAGTTTAAATTAATGATCAAAAAGGTCTTTCATATGGATGTAATAATAGACTCTTTGGTAAGGTAAGAAGAATATGTTAATAGTGACTAAACAAGTGTAAGTAATCAAAGAGATGGCCAATTTCTCCAACTTCTTCACTTTTCTTTCTTCCTTTCTTGTCTTTGGTACTCACAAGCACTACTCATCAACTTTTCTTGGATTTCTTGAGCTTCTTATGATTCATGCTTCCTTTCTTGGATAACTGAAAATCATAGGTTTAAGCTCATTCACTCACATTTCCATAAAAATACAAAACACAACCAAAATACACATAAATACGGATAAAATAATATAAAAATACATATGAAAGGTACTAAAATCTAGGTGAAAATATCACTCATCACACCCCCAAACTTAAAGTGTTGTGCGTCCCCGAATAACGAAAATGATAAACCGAGGGGTGAGATTTTCACCTAGGAAAAGACTAAATGAACATAAGTAATAACACATCGATAGCAATAAGAATTACAATTATGCTAAGTCATCCTACAACATTAAACTCATAACATAAAAAATTAACAAGTTCAATCTAAAGAGAATAAAAGTGTAATATAGTCAATTTTTAGTCCAAGCCTCACATAGGTTATAAATGTCACACTTTTTAAAGTAGGGTAAATCATCACTCATAAACGATTGGCTCGAATCGCTATAAGCCTGCTCGCAGACTCTATTTACAAACCACCGAAGTTTAAATTAATGATAAAAAAGGTCTTTCATAAGGATGTAATGATAGACTCTTTGGTAAGGTAGGAAGAATATGGTAATAGTGACTAAACAAGTGTAAGTAATCGAAGAGATGGCCCATTTCTCCAACTTCTCCACTTTTCTTTCTTCCTTTCTTGTCTTTGGTACTCACAAGCACTACTCATCAACTTTTCTTGGATTTCTTGAGCTTCTTATGATTCATGCTTCCTTTCTTGGATAACTGAAAATCATAGGTTTAAGCTAATTCACTCACATTTCCATAAAAATACAAAACACAACCGAAATACACATAAATACGGAAAAAATAATATAAAAATACATATAAAAAGGTATTAAAATCTAGGTGAAAATATCATGCATCACACCCCCCAAACTTAAAGTGTTGTGAGTCCCCGAACAACGAAAATAAAAAACCGAGAGGTGAGAATTTCACCTAGGAAAAGCCTAAACGAACTTAAGTAATAACACATCGATAGCAATAAGAATTACAATTATGCTAAGTCATCCTACAACATTAAACTCATAACATGAAAAATTAACAACTTCAATCAAAACAGAATAAAAGTGTAATATAGTCCATTTTTAGTCCAAGCCTCACATAGGTTATAAATGTCACACTTTTTAAAGTAGGGTAAATCATCACTCATTAAAAGATTGGCTCGACTCGCTATAAGCCTGCTCGCGGACTCTATTCACAAACCACCAAAGTTTAAATTAATGATCAAAAAGGTCTTTCATAAGGATGTAATGATAGACTCTTTAGTAAGGTAGGAAGAATATGATAATAGTGACTAAACAAGTGTAAGTAATCGAAGAGATGGCCAATTTCTCCAACTTCTCCACTTTTCTTTCTTCCTTTCTTGTCTTTGGTACTCACAAGCACTACTCATCAACTTTTCTTGGATTTTTTGAGCTTCTTATGATTCATGATTTCTTTCTTGGATAACTAGAAATCATAGGTTTAAGCTCATTCAAACACATTTCCATAAAAATACAAAACACAACCAATATACACATAAATACAGATAAAATAATATAAAAATACATATAACAAGGTACTAAAATCTAGGTGAAAATATCACTCTTCACACCCCCAAACTTAAAGTGTTGTGCGTCCCCGAACAACGAAAATGATAAACCGAAGGGTGAGATTTTCACCTAGGAAAAGACTAAACGAACATAAACAATAACACATCGATAGCAACACGAATTACAATTATGCTAAGTCATCCTACAACATTATACTCATAACATGGAAAATTAACAAGTTCAATCTAAAGAGAATAAAAGTGTAATATAGTCCATTTTTAGTCCAACCCTCACATAGGTTATAAATGTCACTCAACACTCTTCAAAATAGGGTAAAACATCACTCATTAACCGAGTGGCTCGACTCGCTATAAGCTTGCTCGCGTACTCTATTGACAAACCACCAAAGTTTAAATTAATGATCATAAAGGTCTTTCATAAGGATGTAATGATAGGCTCTTTGGTAAGGTATGAAGAATATGGTAATATTGACTAAACAAGTGTAAGTAATCGAAGAGATGACCAATTTCTCCAAGTTCTCCACTTTTCTTTCTTCCTTTCTTGTCTTTGGTACTCACAAGCACTACTCATCAACTTTTCTTGGATTTCTTGAGCTTCTTATGATTCATGCTTCATTTCTTGGATAACTGAAAATCATAGGTCTAAGCTCATTCACACACATTTCCATAAAAATACAAAACACAAACAAAATACACATAAATACGGATAAAGTAATACAAAAATACATATAAAAAGATACTAAAATCTAGGTAAAAATATCACTCATCACACCCCCAAACTTAAAGTGTTGTGCGTCCCCGAACAACGAAAATGATAAACCAAGGGGTGAGATTTTCACCAAGGAAAAGACTAAACGAACATAAGTAATAACACATCGATAGCAATAAAAATTACAATTATGATAAGTCATCCAACAACATTAAACTCATAATATGAAAAATTAACAAGTTCAATCTAAAGAGAATAAAAGTGTAATATAGTCAATTTTTAGTCAAAGCCTTACATAGGTTATAAATGTCACTCAACACTCTTTAATGTCGGGTAAATCATCACTCATTAACCAATTGGTTCGACTCGCTAAAAGCTTGCTCGCGGACTCTATTCACAAACCACCAAAGTTTAAATTAAGGATCAAAAAGGTCTTTTATAAGGATGTAATGATAGGCTCTTTGGTAATGTTGGAAAAATATGGTAACAGTGACTAAACAAATGTATGTAATCGAAGAGATGGCCAATTTCTCCAACTTCTCCACTTTTCTTTCTTCCTTTCATGTCTTTGGTACTCACAAGCACTACTCATCAACTTTTCTTAGATTTCTTGAGCTTTTTATGATTCATGCTTCCTTTCTTGGATAACTGAAAATAATAGGTTTAAGCTCATTCACACACATTTCCATAAAAATACAAAACACAATAAAAATACACAAAAATACGGATATAATAATAAAAAAATACATATAAAAATATACTAAAATCTGGGTGAAAATATCACTCATCACACCCCCAAACTTAAAGTGTTGTGCGTCCCCGAACAACGAAAATGATAAACCAAGGGGTGAGATTTTTACCTAGGAAAAGACTAAATGAACATAAGTAATAACACATCGATAACAATAAGAATTACAATTATGCTAAGTCATCCTACAACATTAAACTCATAACATGAAAAATTAACAAGTTCAATCTAAGGAGAATAAATGTGTAATATAGTCCATTTTTAGTCCAAGCGTCACATAGGTTATAAATGTCACTCAACACTCTTTAAAGTAGGGTAAATCATCACTCATTAACCGATTGGCTCGACTCGCTATAAGTTTGCTCGCGTACTCTATTCACAAACCTCCAAAGTTTTAATTAATGATCAAAAAGTCTTTCATAAGGATGTAATGATAGACTCTTTGGTAAGGTAGGAAGAATATGGTAATAGTGACTTAACAAGTGTAAGTAATCGAAGAGATGACCAATTTCTCCAACTTCTCCACTTTTCTTTCTTCCTTTCTTGTCTTTGGTACTCACAAGCACTACTCATCAACTTTTCTTGGATTTATTGAGCATCTTTTGATTCATGCTTCCTTTCTTAAATAACTGAAAATCATAGGTTTAAGCTCATTTACACACATTTCCATAAAAATACAAAATACTATCAAAATACACTTAAATACGGATAAAATAATATAAAAATACATATAAAAAGGTACTAAAATCTAGGTGAAAATATCACTCATCACACCCCCAAATTTAAAGTGTTGTGCGTCCCCGAACAACGAAAATGATAAACCGAGGGGTGAGATTTTAACCTAGGAAAAGACTAAACGAACATAAGTAATAACACATCGATAGCATTAAGAATTACAATTATGCTAAGTCATCCTACAACATTAAAATCATAATATGAAAAATTAACAAGTTCAATCTAAAGAGAATAAAAGTGTAATATAGTCAATTTTTAGTTCAAGCCTCACATATGTTATAAATGTCACACTTTTAAAAGTAGGGTAAATAATCACTCATTAAACGATTGGCTCGACTCACTATAAGCCTGCTCGTGGATTCTATTCACAAACCACCAAAGTTTAAATTAATGATCAAAAAGGTCTTTCATATGGATGTAATAATAGACTCTTTGGTAAGGTAAGAAGAATATGTTAATAGTGACTAAACAAGTATAAGTAATCAAAGAGATGGCCAATTTCTCCAACTTCTTCACTTTTCTTTCTTCCTTTCTTGTCTTTGGTACTCACAAGCACTACTCATCAACTTTTCTTGGATTTCTTGAGCTTCTTATGATTCATGCTTCCTTTCTTGGATAACTGAAAATCATAGGTTTAAGCTCATTCACTCACATTTCCATAAAAATACAAAACACAACCAAAATACACATAAATACGGATAAAATAATATAAAAATACATATGAAAGGTACTAAAATCTAGGTGAAAATATCACTCATCACACCCCCAAACTTAAAGTGTTGTGCGTCCCCGAATAACGAAAATGATAAACCGAGGGGTGAGATTTTCTCCTAGGAAAAGACTAAACGAACATAAGTAATAACACATCGATAGCAATAAGAATTACAATTATGCTAAGTCATCCTACAACATTAAACTCATAACATGAAAAATTAACAAGTTCAATCTAAAGAGAATAAAAGTGTAATATAGTCAATTTTTAGTCCAAGCCTCACATAGGTATTAAATGTCACACTTTTTAAAGTAGGGTAAATCATCACTCATAAACGATTGGCTCGAATCGCTATAAGCCTGCTCGCAGACTCTATTTACAAACCACCGAAGTTTAAATTAATGATAAAAAAGGTCTTTCATAAGGATGTAATGATAGACTCTTTGGTAAGGTAGGAAGAATATGGTAATAGTGACTAAACAAGTGTAAGTAATCGAAGAGATGGCCCATTTCTCCAACTTCTCCACTTTTCTTTCTTCCTTTCTTGTCTTTGGTACTCACAAGCACTACTCATCAACTTTTCTTGGATTTCTTGAGCTTCTTATGATTCATGCTTCCTTTCTTGGATAACTGAAAATCATAGGTTTAAGCTAATTCACTCACATTTCCATAAAAATACAAAACACAACCGAAATACACATAAATACGGAAAAAATAATATAAAAATACATATAAAAAGGTATCAAAATCTAGGTGAAAATATCATGCATCACACCCCCCAACTTAAAGTGTTGTGAGTCCCCGAACAACGAAAATAAAAAACCGAGAGGTGAGATTTTCACCTAGGAAAAGCCTAAACGAACTTAAGTAATAACACATCGATAACAATAAGAATTACAATTATGCTAAGTCATCCTACAACATTAAACTCATAACATGAAAAATTAACAAGTTCAATCAAAACAGAATAAAAGTGTAATATAGTCCATTTTTAGTCCAAGCCTCACATAGGTTATAAATGTCACACTTTTTAAAGTAGGGTAAATCATCACTCATTAAAAGATTGGCTCGACTCGCTATAAGCCTGCTCGCGGACTCTATTCACAAACCACCAAAGTTTAAATTAATGATCAAAAAGGTCTTTCATAAGGATGTAATGATAGACTCTTTAGTAAGGTAGGAAGAATATGATAATAGTGACTAAACAAGTGTAAGTAATCGAAGAGATGACCAATTTCTCCAACTTCTCCACTTTTCTTTCTTCCTTTCTTGTCTTTGGTACTCACAAGCACTACTCATCAACTTTTCTTGGATTTTTTGAGCTTCTTATGATTCATGATTTCTTTCTTGGATAACTAGAAATCATAGGTTTAAGCTCATTCAAACACATTTCCATAAAAATACAAAACACAACCAATATACACATAAATACAGATAAAATAATATAAAAATACATATAACAAGGTACTAAAATCTAGGTGAAAATATCACTCTTCACACCCCCAAACTTAAAGTGTTGTGCGTCCCCGAACAACGAAAATGATAAACCGAAGGGTGAGATTTTCACCTAGGAAAAGACTAAACGAACATAAACAATAACACATCGATAGCAACAAGAATTACAATTATGCTAAGTCATCCTACAACATTATACTCATAACATGGAAAATTAACAAGTTCAATCTAAAGAGAATAAAAGTGTAATATAGTCCATTTTTAGTCCAACCCTCACATAGGTTATAAATGTCACTCAACACTCTTCAAAATAGGGTAAAACATGACTCATTAACCGAGTGGCTCGACTCGCTATAAGCTTGCTCGCGTACTCTATTGACAAACCACCAAAGTTTAAATTAATGATCATAAAGGTCTTTCATAAGGATGTAATGATAGGCTCTTTGGTAAGGTATGAAGAATATGGTAATATTGACTAAACAAGTGTAAGTAATCGAAGAGATGACCAATTTCTCCAAGTTCTCCACTTTTCTTTCTTCCTTTCTTGTCTTTGGTACTCACAAGCACTACTCATCAACTTTTCTTGGATTTCTTGAGCTTCTTATGATTCATGCTTCATTTCTTGGATAACTGAAAATCATAGGTCTAAGCTCATTCACACACATTTCCATAAAAATACAAAACACAAACAAAATACACATAAATACGGATAAAGTAATACAAAAATACATATAAAAAGATACTAAAATCTAGGTAAAAATATCACTCATCACACCCCCAAACTTAAAGTGTTGTGAGTCCCCGAACAACGAAAATAATAAACCAAGGGGTGAGATTTTCACCAAGGAAAAGACTAAACGAACATAAGTAATAACACATCGATAGCAATAAAAATTACAATTATGATAAGTCATCCAACAACATTAAACTCATAATATGAAAAATTAACAAGTTCAATCTAAAGAGAATAAAAGTGTAATATAGTCAATTTTTAGTCAAAGCCTTACATAGGTTATAAATGTCACTCAACACTCTTTAATGTCGGGTAAATCATCACTCATTAACCAATTGGTTCGACTCGCTAAAAGCTTGCTCGCGGACTCTATTCACAAACCACCAAAGTTTAAATTAAGGATCAAAAAGGTCTTTTATAAGGATGTAATGATAGGCTCTTTGGTAATGTTGGAAAAATATGGTAACAGTGACTAAACAAATGTATGTAATCGAAGAGATGGCCAATTTCTCCAACTTCTCCACTTTTCTTTCTTCCTTTCATGTCTTTGGTACTCACAAGCACTACTCATCAACTTTTCTTAGATTTCTTGAGCTTTTTATGATTCATGCTTCCTTTCTTGGATAACTGAAAATAATAGGTTTAAGCTCATTCACACACATTTCCATAAAAATACAAAACACAATAAAAATACACAAAAATACGGATATAATAATAAAAAAATACATATAAAAATATACTAAAATCTGGGTGAAAATATCACTCATCACACCCCCAAACTTAAAGTGTTGTGCGTCCCCGAACAACGAAAATGATAAACCAAGGGGTGAGATTTTTACCTAGGAAAAGACTAAATGAACATAAGTAATAACACATCGATAACAATAAGAATTACAATTATGCTAAGTCATCCTACAACATTAAACTCATAACATGAAAAATTAACAAGTTCAATCTAAGGAGAATAAATGTGTAATATAGTCCATTTTTAGTCCAAGCGTCACATAGGTTATAAATGTCACTCAACACTCTTTAAAGTAGGGTAAATCATCACTCATTAACCGATTGGCTCGACTCGCTATAAGTTTGCTCGCGTACTCTATTCACAAACCTCCAAAGTTTTAATTAATGATCAAAAAGTCTTTCATAAGGATGTAATGATAGACTCTTTGGTAAGGTAGGAAGAATATGGTAATAGTGACTTAACAAGTGTAAGTAATCGAAGAGATGACCAATTTCTCCAACTTCTCCACTTTTCTTTCTTCCTTTCTTGTCTTTGGTACTCACAAGCACTACTCATCAACTTTTCTTGGATTTATTGAGCATCTTTTGATTCATGCTTCCTTTCTTAAATAACTGAAAATCATAGGTTTAAGCTCATTTACACACATTTCCATAAAAATACAAAATACTATCAAAATACACTTAAATACGGATAAAATAATATAAAAATACATATAAAAAGGTACTAAAATCTAGGTGAAAATATCACTCATCACACCCCCAAATTTAAAGTGTTGTGCGTCCCCGAACAACGAAAATGATAAACCGAGGGGTGAGATTTTAACCTAGGAAAAGACTAAACGAACATAAGTAATAACACATCGATAGCATTAAGAATTACAATTATGCTAAGTCATCCTACAACATTAAACTCATAATATGAAAAATTAACAAGTTCAATCTAAAGAGAATAAAAGTGTAATATAGTCAATTTTTAGTTCAAGCCTCACATATGTTATAAATGTCACACTTTTAAAAGTAGGGTAAATAATCACTCATTAAACGATTGGCTCGACTCACTATAAGCCTGCTCGTGGATTCTATTCACAAACCACCAAAGTTTAAATTAATGATCAAAAAGGTCTTTCATATGGATGTAATAATAGACTCTTTGGTAAGGTAAGAAGAATATGTTAATAGTGACTAAACAAGTATAAGTAATCAAAGAGATGGCCAATTTCTCCAACTTCTTCACTTTTCTTTCTTCCTTTCTTGTCTTTGGTACTCACAAGCACTACTCATCAACTTTTCTTGGATTTCTTGAGCTTCTTATGATTCATGCTTCCTTTCTTGGATAACTGAAAATCATAGGTTTAAGCTCATTCACTCACATTTCCATAAAAATACAAAACACAACCAAAATACACATAAATACGGATAAAATAATATAAAAATACATATGAAAGGTACTAAAATCTAGGTGAAAATATCACTCATCACACCCCCAAACTTAAAGTGTTGTGCGTCCCCGAATAACGAAAATGATAAACCGAGGGGTGAGATTTTCTCCTAGGAAAAGACTAAACGAACATAAGTAATAACACATCGATAGCAATAAGAATTACAATTATGCTAAGTCATCCTACAACATTAAACTCATAACATGAAAAATTAACAAGTTCAATCTAAAGAGAATAAAAGTGTAATATAGTCAATTTTTAGTCCAAGCCTCACATAGGTATTAAATGTCACACTTTTTAAAGTAGGGTAAATCATCACTCATAAACGATTGGCTCGAATCGCTATAAGCCTGCTCGCAGACTCTATTTACAAACCACCGAAGTTTAAATTAATGATAAAAAAGGTCTTTCATAAGGATGTAATGATAGACTCTTTGGTAAGGTAGGAAGAATATGGTAATAGTGACTAAACAAGTGTAAGTAATCGAAGAGATGGCCCATTTCTCCAACTTCTCCACTTTTCTTTCTTCCTTTCTTGTCTTTGGTACTCACAAGCACTACTCATCAACTTTTCTTGGATTTCTTGAGCTTCTTATGATTCATGCTTCCTTTCTTGGATAACTGAAAATCATAGGTTTAAGCTAATTCACTCACATTTCCATAAAAATACAAAACACAACCGAAATACACATAAATACGGAAAAAATAATATAAAAATACATATAAAAAGGTATCAAAATCTAGGTGAAAATATCATGCATCACACCCCCCAACTTAAAGTGTTGTGAGTCCCCGAACAACGAAAATAAAAAACCGAGAGGTGAGATTTTCACCTAGGAAAAGCCTAAACGAACTTAAGTAATAACACATCGATAACAATAAGAATTACAATTATGCTAAGTCATCCTACAACATTAAACTCATAACATGAAAAATTAACAAGTTCAATCAAAACAGAATAAAAGTGTAATATAGTCCATTTTTAGTCCAAGCCTCACATAGGTTATAAATGTCACACTTTTTAAAGTAGGGTAAATCATCACTCATTAAAAGATTGGCTCGACTCGCTATAAGCCTGCTCGCGGACTCTATTCACAAACCACCAAAGTTTAAATTAATGATCAAAAAGGTCTTTCATAAGGATGTAATGATAGACTCTTTAGTAAGGTAGGAAGAATATGATAATAGTGACTAAACAAGTGTAAGTAATCGAAGAGATGACCAATTTCTCCAACTTCTCCACTTTTCTTTCTTCCTTTCTTGTCTTTGGTACTCACAAGCACTACTCATCAACTTTTCTTGGATTTTTTGAGCTTCTTATGATTCATGATTTCTTTCTTGGATAACTAGAAATCATAGGTTTAAGCTCATTCAAACACATTTCCATAAAAATACAAAACACAACCAATATACACATAAATACAGATAAAATAATATAAAAATACATATAACAAGGTACTAAAATCTAGGTGAAAATATCACTCTTCACACCCCCAAACTTAAAGTGTTGTGCGTCCCCGAACAACGAAAATGATAAACCGAAGGGTGAGATTTTCACCTAGGAAAAGACTAAACGAACATAAACAATAACACATCGATAGCAACAAGAATTACAATTATGCTAAGTCATCCTACAACATTATACTCATAACATGGAAAATTAACAAGTTCAATCTAAAGAGAATAAAAGTGTAATATAGTCCATTTTTAGTCCAACCCTCACATAGGTTATAAATGTCACTCAACACTCTTCAAAATAGGGTAAAACATGACTCATTAACCGAGTGGCTCGACTCGCTATAAGCTTGCTCGCGTACTCTATTGACAAACCACCAAAGTTTAAATTAATGATCATAAAGGTCTTTCATAAGGATGTAATGATAGGCTCTTTGGTAAGGTATGAAGAATATGGTAATATTGACTAAACAAGTGTAAGTAATCGAAGAGATGACCAATTTCTCCAAGTTCTCCACTTTTCTTTCTTCCTTTCTTGTCTTTGGTACTCACAAGCACTACTCATCAACTTTTCTTGGATTTCTTGAGCTTCTTATGATTCATGCTTCATTTCTTGGATAACTGAAAATCATAGGTCTAAGCTCATTCACACACATTTCCATAAAAATACAAAACACAAACAAAATACACATAAATACGGATAAAGTAATACAAAAATACATATAAAAAGATACTAAAATCTAGGTAAAAATATCACTCATCACACCCCCAAACTTAAAGTGTTGTGAGTCCCCGAACAACGAAAATAATAAACCAAGGGGTGAGATTTTCACCAAGGAAAAGACTAAACGAACATAAGTAATAACACATCGATAGCAATAAAAATTACAATTATGATAAGTCATCCAACAACATTAAACTCATAATATGAAAAATTAACAAGTTCAATCTAAAGAGAATAAAAGTGTAATATAGTCAATTTTTAGTCAAAGCCTTACATAGGTTATAAATGTCACTCAACACTCTTTAATGTCGGGTAAATCATCACTCATTAACCAATTGGTTCGACTCGCTAAAAGCTTGCTCGCGGACTCTATTCACAAACCACCAAAGTTTAAATTAAGGATCAAAAAGGTCTTTTATAAGGATGTAATGATAGGCTCTTTGGTAATGTTGGAAAAATATGGTAACAGTGACTAAACAAATGTATGTAATCGAAGAGATGGCCAATTTCTCCAACTTCTCCACTTTTCTTTCTTCCTTTCATGTCTTTGGTACTCACAAGCACTACTCATCAACTTTTCTTAGATTTCTTGAGCTTTTTATGATTCATGCTTCCTTTCTTGGATAACTGAAAATAATAGATTTAAGCTCATTCACACACATTTCCATAAAAATACAAAACACAATAAAAATACACAAAAATACGGATA
This sequence comes from Pogostemon cablin, assembly GCA_023678885.1. Classification (NCBI taxonomy): domain Eukaryota; kingdom Viridiplantae; phylum Streptophyta; class Magnoliopsida; order Lamiales; family Lamiaceae; genus Pogostemon; species Pogostemon cablin. Next base: position 21,043,878 of record CM042978.1, read on the forward strand.
TAATAATAAAAAAATACATATAAAAATATACTAAAATCTGGGTGAAAATATCACTCATCACACCCCCAAACTTAAAGTGTTGTGCGTCCCCGAACAACGAAAATGATAAACCAAGGGGTGAGATTTTTACCTAGGAAAAGACTAAATGAACATAAGTAATAACACATCGATAACAATAAGAATTACAATTATGCTAAGTCATCCTACAACATTAAACTCATAACATGAAAAATTAACAAGTTCAATCTAAGGAGAATAAATGTGTAATATAGTCCATTTTTAGTCCAAGCGTCACATAGGTTATAAATGTCACTCAACACTCTTTAAAGTAGGGTAAATCATCACTCATTAACCGATTGGCTCGACTCGCTATAAGCTTGCTCGCGTACTCTATTCACAAACCTCCAAAGTTTTAATTAATGATCAAAAAGTCTTTCATAAGGATGTAATGATAGACTCTTTGGTAAGGTAGGAAGAATATGGTAATAGTGACTTAACAAGTGTAAGTAATCGAAGAGATGACCAATTTCTCCAACTTCTCCACTTTTCTTTCTTCCTTTCTTGTCTTTGGTACTCACAAGCACTACTCATCAACTTTTCTTGGATTTATTGAGCATCTTTTGATTCATGCTTCCTTTCTTAAATAACTGAAAATCATAGGTTTAAGCTCATTTACACACATTTCCATAAAAATACAAAATACAATCAAAATACACTTAAATACGGATAAAATAATATAAAAATACATATAAAAAGGTACTAAAATCTAGGTGAAAATATCACTCATCACACCCCCAAATTTAAAGTGTTGTGCGTCCCCGAACAACGAAAATGATAAACCGAGGGGTGAGATTTTAACCTAGGAAAAGACTAAACGAACATAAGTAATAACACATCGATAGCATTAAGAATTACAATTATGCTAAGTCATCCTACAACATTAAACTCATAATATGAAAAATTAACAAGTTCAATCTAAAGAGAATAAAAGTGTAATATAGTCAATTTTTAGTTCAAGCCTCACATATGTTATAAATGTCACACTTTTAAAAGTAGGGTAAATAATCACTCATTAAACGATTGGCTCGACTCACTATAAGCCTGCTCGTGGATTCTATTCACAAACCACCAAAGTTTAAATTAATGATCAAAAAGGTCTTTCATATGGATGTAATAATAGACTCTTTGGTAAGGTAAGAAGAATATGTTAATAGTGACTAAACAAGTGTAAGTAATCAAAGAGATGGCCAATTTCTCCAACTTCTTCACTTTTCTTTCTTCCTTTCTTGTCTTTGGTACTCACAAGCACTACTCATCAACTTTTCTTGGATTTCTTGAGCTTCTTATGATTCATGCTTCCTTTCTTGGATAACTGAAAATCATAGGTTTAAGCTCATTCACTCACATTTCCATAAAAATACAAAACACAACCAAAATACACATAAATACGGATAAAATAATATAAAAATACATATGAAAGGTACTAAAATCTAGGTGAAAATATCACTCATCACACCCCCAAACTTAAAGTGTTGTGCGTCCCCGAATAACGAAAATGATAAACCGAGGGGTGAGATTTTCACCTAGGAAAAGACTAAACGAACATAAGTAATAACACATCGATAGCAATAAGTATTACAATTATGCTAAGTCATCCTACAACATTAAACTCATAACATGAAAAATTAACAAGTTCAATCTAAAGAGAATAAAAGTGTAATATAGTCAATTTTTAGTCCAAGCCTCACATAGGTTATAAATGTCACACTTTTTAAAGTAGGGTAAATCATCACTCATAAACGATTGGCTCGAATCGCTATAAGCCTGCTCGCAGACTCTATTTACAAACCACCGAAGTTTAAATTAATGATAAAAAAGGTCTTTCATAAGGATGTAATGATAGACTCTTTGGTAAGGTAGGAAGAATATGGTAATAGTGACTAAACAAGTGTAAGTAATCGAAGAGATGGCCCATTTCTCCAACTTCTCCACTTTTCTTTCTTCCTTTCTTGTCTTTGGTACTCACAAGCACTACTCATCAACTTTTCTTGGATTTCTTGAGCTTCTTATGATTCATGCTTCCTTTCTTGGATAACTGAAAATCATAGGTTTAAGCTAATTCACTCACATTTCCATAAAAATACAAAACACAACAGAAATACACATAAATACGGAAAAAATAATATAAAAATACATATAAAAAGGTATTAAAATCTAGGTGAAAATATCATGCATCACACCCCCCAACTTAAAGTGTTGTGAGTCCCCGAACAACGAAAATAAAAAACCGAGAGGTGAGATTTTCACCTAGGAAAAGCCTAAACGAACTTAAGTAATAACACATCGATAGCAATAAGAATTACAATTATGCTAAGTCATCCTACAACATTAAACTCATAACATGAAAAATTAACAAGTTCAATCAAAACAGAATAAAAGTGTAATATAGTCCATTTTTAGTCCAAGCCTCACATAGGTTATAAATGTCACACTTTTTAAAGTAGGGTAAATCATCACTCATTAAAAGATTGGCTCGACTCGCTATAAGCCTGCTCGCGGACTCTATTCACAAACCACCAAAGTTTAAATTAATGATCAAAAAGGTCTTTCATAAGGATGTAATGATAGACTCTTTAGTAAGGTAGGAAGAATATGATAATAGTGACTAAACAAGTGTAAGTAATCGAAGAGATGGCCAATTTCTCCAACTTCTCCACTTTTCTTTCTTCCTTTCTTGTCTTTGGTACTCACAAGCACTACTCATCAACTTTTCTTGGATTTTTTGAGCTTCTTATGATTCATGATTTCTTTCTTGGATAACTAGAAATCATAGGTTTAAGCTCATTCAAACACATTTCCATAAAAATACAAAACACAACCAATATACACATAAATACAGATAAAATAATATAAAAATATATATAACAAGGTACTAAAATCTAGGTGAAAATATCACTCTTCACACCCCCAAACTTAAAGTGTTGTGCGTCCCCGAACAACGAAAATGATAAACCGAAGGGTGAGATTTTCACCTAGGAAAAGACTAAACGAACATAAGCAATAACACATCGATAGCAACAAGAATTACAATTATGCTAAGTCATCCTACAACATTATACTCATAACATGGAAAATTAACAAGTTCAATCTAAAGAGAATAAAAGTGTAATATAGTCCATTTTTAGTCCAACCCTCACATAGGTTATAAATGTCACTCAACACTCTTCAAAATAGGGTAAAACATCACTCATTAACCGAGTGGCTCGACTCGCTATAAGCTTGCTCGCGTACTCTATTGACAAACCACCAAAGTTTAAATTAATGATCATAAAGGTCTTTCATAAGGATGTAATGATAGGCTCTTTGGTAAGGTATGAAGAATATGGTAATATTGACTAAACAAGTGTAAGTAATCGAAGAGATGACCAATTTCTCCAAGTTCTCCACTTTTCTTTCTTCCTTTCTTGTCTTTGGTACTCACAAGCACTACTCATCAACTTTTCTTGGATTTTTTGAGCTTCTTATGATTCATGCTTCATTTCTTGGATAACTGAAAATCATAGGTCTAAGCTCATTCACACACATTTCCATAAAAATACAAAACACAAACAAAATACACATAAATACGGATAAAGTAATACAAAAATACATATAAAAAGATACTAAAATCTAGGTAAAAATATCACTCATCACACCCCCAAACTTAAAGTGTTGTGCGTCCCCGAACAACGAAAATGATAAACCAAGGGGTGAGATTTTCACCAAGGAAAAGACTAAACGAACATAAGTAATAACACATCGATAGCAATAAAAATTACAATTATGATAAGTCATCCAACAACATTAAACTCATAATATGAAAAATTAACAAGTTCAATCTAAAGAGAATAAAAGTGTAATATAGTCAATTTTTAGTCAAAGCCTTACATAGGTTATAAATGTCACTCAACACTCTTTAATGTCGGGTAAATCATCACTCATTAACCAATTGGTTCGACTCGCTAAAAGCTTGCTCGCGGACTCTATTCACAAACCACCAAAGTTTAAATTAAGGATCAAAAAGGTCTTTTATAAGGATGTAATGATAGGCTCTTTGGTAATGTTGGAAAAATATGGTAACAGTGACTAAACAAATGTATGTAATCGAAGAGATGGCCAATTTCTCCAACTTCTCCACTTTTCTTTCTTCCTTTCATGTCTTTGGTACTCACAAGCACTACTCATCTACTTTTCTTGGATTTCTTGAGCTTATTATGATTCATGCTTCCTTTCTTGAATAACTGAAAATCATAGGTTTAAGCTCATTCCTACATATTTCCATAAAAATACAAAACACAACCAAAATACGCATAAATACATATAAAATAATACAAAAATACATATAAAAATATACTAAAATCTAGGTGAAAATATCACTCATCACACCCCAAAACTTAAAGTGTTGTGCGTCCCCGAACAACGAAAATGATAAACCAATGGGAGAGATTTTCACCTCGGAAAAGATTAAACGAATATAAGTAATAACACATCGATAGCAATAAGAATTACAATTATGCTAAGTCATCCTACAACATTAAACTAATAACATGAAAAATTAAAAAAGTTCAATCTAAAGAGAATAAGAGTGTAATATAGTCCATTTTTAGTCCAAGCCTCATATAGGTTATAAATGTCACGCCCCGACCCCAGACAGAACGCGACAACCGCCACATTAACTATAAATTTCGCGGAATGGGTGCACTCCACTCCACAAAGTTTATAGAAAACGTAAGGCTTGCTATCAAGCCCCTGTAGAACTGAACAACTGATAACAACGGGTACAACCCGAGGACATCATCTCATAAAGTATCAATAATGATTTACAAAGATATAAAATACAAAGATGTAACTTTGTTTAATGAAAATATACATGAACGATATAACATCGCGAGAGTACCAAAAAGAACATCAAGAGGGTCACCAAATATAAACTATACAATTTCGCCAATGAATCCGTCAATTTACATAAAAGAGAAAGTACCCAAAACACTGATTGGATGACGAGCAAACGATAAGGCAAACCTCCAACCAAAACGATATCAACAGCCTGAAAAGGAAAGAATGATGGGGGTGAGCAAAACCACTAGCTCAGTGAGGTGATAAGCCGATCACCCCAACCCTTATACGAAGCATGTATTCCTACTCGCGGTTCATAACATAAAATCCAACATTTCATCCCACAATAACTATTTCTCACTCAGTGTACATATTAATGAAAATAAAAACCTTAGTGCACATTTATGAATAACACAATTACCTTAAACAACATGTTATCACATAAAAGACGCGTGGGTAGTCAATATCCTCCTCGAACTGAGCTCTCCGTCGAGAGACAGTCCAAGCCCGTCACCGTTACTCTATATAAAATGAACATTAATATTCTTTCTCAACACGCCAAGTGCTAAAGTTCACAATTCAATATTGACGTGAATACTTGAAATGATCAAACATATAAACATATATGACATGCATGTCCCACACCGGTGACATTGACTGAGCCTATAATAGACTGATCCATCTAACGATCACCCTCTAGAGTATCAGTATTTGGCAAATGGACAGGTGCCCCGTTAGATCTAACTCACCCGGGTTTGCCAATCACGGGCAACTTGGCTGTCACTCTAACTCACCCGAACCGCGACAATTCGGGCTACTTAATCAATGTCACTCCAACTCACCCGAACCGTGACCAATTCGGGCTACTTAACCTTGGTACCAGACATACATATGCATATGCATCATAAGATGAATAACGACTCAAGTTAGAGTCTTAATTGGTACACAAGAATAACCAGAAATCAATTTTCAAATAATTCACAATAAATGCTATCAGATATCGAGCCGACAAGGCTCTTCAACATAAGTTAAAAACAATAATACTCATAAAATGGCTAACATGACTCTAACCAGAGCAATCGATCCAATCAGGCTCTTTACCACATAACACAATACCAAATAATTTTCTTATCAATTAACTAAAACTAAAATAAATGCACATTTATCGAGGGTCCACACTTCCCACAAGAGAAGGCGTTCCCGAATTATCAACTCACAAGGAAGTGATTAACTCTCTCCGGAATTTGAAGTCGGTCCCTTGTCCTTTGTCGATGGTTCTTTACCTAGAAAGGAGATGAGCAATTAAAGACAAATTAAATATAACTAACTATTAGCGGAAAAATACCCTTTCATTGCTAAAAACAAATCCTAATCTAGTTCGAACGAGTCGATATTAAATAAAAATGGCATGTAACTCCTTAACATCATTTTCCAATCCCACGTAACCCGTTTCAATACATTAACTAAACGAAACGATAGAAAATAAGTTTGAATTCGACATAAAAATTCTGAAATTTTCCAGCTAGCGGCAGTTTACGAGAGAAAATCATAACTAATTGTAGAATAATCGGATTGAGGCGTTTCAAGTGGCTACGGAAAGCTAACGAGTTCAGCTACAGACAGAAATTAAGTTTGCAAACTTTCGAGGGCATTAGCTATGTCAAAATCAGTTCGAACAGTCTGCGAATTACCCACATACCAAAAAGAAAAACCCCACAAAATTACAAAATCATGGAAGAAGGAAGCTTAATTCACACACCACTTACCTCAAAACAACTTAGAAACCACCTAGGATGAGGGTTGTAAGGGAGAATTTGATCAACAAGGGTTTCTCCTCTTCACTCTCTTCTTTCCCCTCTTTTGTTTTTTTTCTCCCGTTCTTCTCTCTTTTTTTTAACTTTAACCTTAATAATTATATATCAGGTCATTTAAGTGGGCTGAAACATTGGGCAACAAAATAAGTAAATAAATAAGTTTGGGCTTTCTAAAAAAATCTAGTTGGGCTAAGATAGGGTTGGCCTTTTGGGCCATAAAAATAAATAAATAGGTTTTGGGCTAAAAAAAATCTAGTTGAGCTAAGATATTATAATAAATGTCACTCAACACTCTTTAAAGTAGGGTAAATCATCATTCATTAACCGATTGACTCGACTCGCTATAAGCATGCTCGCGGACTCTATTTACAAATCACCAAAATTTTAATTAATGATCAAAAAGGTCTTTCATAAGGATGTAATGATAGGCTCTTTGGTAGGATAGGAAGAATATGGCAATAGTGACTAAACAAGTGTAAGTAATCGAAGAGATGACCAATTTCTCCAACTTCTCCACTTTTCTTTCTTCCTTTCTTGTCTTTGGTACTCACAAGCACTACTCATCAACTTTTCTTGGATTTCTTGAGCTTCTTATGATTCATGCTTCCTTTCTTGGATAACTGAAAATAATAGGTTTAAGCTCATTCACACACATTTCTATAAAAATACAAAACACAATCAAAATACACATAAATACAGATATAATAATACAAAAATACATATAAAAATATACTAAAATCTGGGTGAAAATATCACTCATCACACCCCTAAACTTAAAGTGTTGTGCGTCCCCGAACAACGAAAATGATAAACCAAGGGGTGAGATTTTTACCTAGGAAAAGACTAAATGAACATAAGTAATAACACATCGATAGCAATAAGAATTACAATTATGCTAAGTCATCCTACAACATTAAACTCATAACATGAAAAATTAACAAGTTCAATCTAAGGAGAATAAATGTGTAATATAATCCATTTTTAGTCTAAACCTCACATAGGTTATAAATGTCACTCAACACTCTTTAATGTAGGGTAAATCATCACTCATTAACCGACTGACTCTACTCGCTATAAGCCTGCTCGAGGACTCTATTCACAAACCATCAAAGTTTAAATTAATAATCAAAAAGGTCTTTCATAAGGATGTAATGATAGGCTCTTTGGTAAGGTAGGAAGAATATAGTAATAGTGACTAAAAAAGTATAAGTAATCGAAGGGATGACTAATTTATCCAACTTCTCAACTTTTCTTTCTTCCTTTCTTGTCTTTGGTACTCACAAGCACTACTCATCAACTTTATTGGATTTCTTGAGCTTCTTATGATTCATGTTTCCTTTCATGGATAATTGAAAATTATAGGTTTAAGCTCATTCACACACTTTTCCATAAAAATACAAAACACAACCAAAATACACATAAATACGGATAAAATAATACAAAAATACATATAAAAAGATACTAAAATCTAGATGATAATATCACTCATCACACCCCCAAACTTAAAGTGTTGTGCATATCCGAACAACGAAAATGATAAACCAATGGGTGAGATTTTCACCTAGGAAAAGACTAAACGAACATAAGTAATAACACATCGATAGCAAAAAGAATAACAATTATGCTAAGTCATCTTACAACATTAAACTCATAACATGAAAAATTAACAATTACAATCTAAAGAGAATAAAAGTGTAATATAGTCCATTTTTAGTCCAAACCTCACATAGGTTATAAATGTCACTCAACACCTTTTAAAGTAGGGTAAATCATCACTCATTAACCGATTGGCTCGACTCGCTATAAGCTTGCTCGTGGACTCTATTCACAAACCACCAAAGTTTAAATTAATGATCAAAAAGGTCTTTCATAAGGATTTAATGATAGGCTCTTTGGTAAGGTAGGAAGAATATGGTAATAGTGACTGAATAAGTGTAAGTAATCGAAGAGATGGCCAATTTCTCCAACTTCTCCACTTTTCTTTCTTCATTTCTTGTCTTTGGTACTCACAAGCACTACTCACAACTTTTCTTGGATTTCTTGAGCTTCTTATGATTCATGCTTCCTTTCTTGAATAACTGAAAATCATAGATTTAAGCTCATTCACACACATTTCCATAAAAATACAAAACATAACCAAAATACACATAAATACGGATAAAATAATGTAAAAATATATATAAAAAGATACTAAAATCTGGGTGAAAATATCACTCATCACACCTCAAACTTAAAGTGTTGTGCGTCCCCAAACAACAAAAATAATAAACCAAGGGGTGAGATTTTCACCTAGGAAAAGACTAAACGAACATAAGTAATAACATATTAATGGCAATAAGAATTACAATTATGCTAAGTCATCCTACAACATTAAACTCATAACATGAAAAATTAACAAGTTCAATCTAAAGAGAATAAAAGTGTAATATAGTCCATTTTTAGTCCAGGCCTCACATATGTTATAAATATCACATAACACTCTTTAAAGTAGAGTAAATCATAACTCATTAACCGATTGGATCGACTCGCTATACGCTTGCTCGCGGACTCTATTCACAAACCACCAAAGTTTAAATTAATGATCAAAAATGTCTTTCATAAGGATTTAATGATAGGCTCTTTGGTAAGGTAGGAAGAATATGGTAATAGTGACTGAATAAGTGTAAGTAATCGAAGAGATGGCCAATTTCTCCAACTTCTCCACTTTTCTTTCTTCTTTTCTTGTCTTTGGTACTCACAAGCACCACTCATCAACTTTTCTTGGATTTCTTGAGCTTCTTATGATTCATGCTTCCTTTCTTGGATAACTGAAAATCATAGGTTTAAGCTCATTCACTCACATTTCCATAAAAATACAAAACACAACCAAAATACACATAAATACGAATAAAATAATAAAAAATACATATTAAAAGATACTAAAATCTAGGTTATAATATCACTCGTCACACCCCCTAATTTAAAGTGTTGTGCGTCCCCGAACAACGAAAATGATAAACCAAGGGGTGAGATTTTCACCTAAGAAAAGACTAAACGAACATAAGTAATAACACATCGATAGCAATAAGAATTACTATTATGCAAAGTCATCCTACAACATTAAACTCGTAACATGAAAAATTAACAAGTTCAATCTAAAGAGAATAAAAGTGTAATACAATCCATTTTTAGTCTATGCCTCACATAGGTTATAAATGTCACTCAAGACTCTTTAAAATAGAGTAAATCATCACTCATTAACCGATTGGCTCGACTCGCTATAAGCTTGCTCGCGGACTCTATACACAAACCACCAAAGTTTAAATTAATGATCAAAAAGGTATTTCATAAGGATGTAAAGATAGGCTATTTGGTAAGGTATGAAGAATATGGTAATAGTGACTAAACAAGTGTAAGTAATCGAAGAGATGACCAATTTCTCCAACTTCTCCAATTTTCTTTCTTCCTTTCTTGTCTTTGGTACTCACAAGCACTACTCACAACTTTTCTTGGATTTCTTGAGCTTCTTATGATTCATGCTTCCTTTCTTGGATAACTGAAAATCATAGGTTTAAGCTCATTCACAAACATTTCCGTAAAAATACAAAACACAACCAAAATACACATAAATACGGATAAAATAATATAAAAATATATATAAAAAGATACTAAAATTTAGGTGAAAATATCACTCATCACACCTCAAACTTAAAGTGTTGTGCGTCCAAAAACAACAAAAATGATAAACCAAGGGGTGAGATTTTCACCTAGGAAAAGACTAAACGAACATAAGCAATAACACATCGATAGCAATAAGAATTACAATTATGCTAAGTCATCCTACAACATTAAACTCATAACATGAAAAATTAACAAGTCAATCTAAAGAGAATAAAAGTGTAATATAGTCCATTTTTAGTCCAGGCCTCACATAGGTTATGAATATCACTCAACACTCTTTAAAGTAGGGTAAATCATAACTCATTAACCGATTGGATCGACTCGCTATACGCTTGCTCGCGGACTCTATTCACAAACCACCAAAGTTTAAATTAATGATCAAAAAGGTCTTTCATAATGATTTAATGATAGGCTCTTTGGTAAGGTAGGAAGAATATGGTAATAGTGACTGAACAAGTGTACGTAATCGAAGAGATTGCCAATTTCTCCAACTTCTCCACTTTTCTTTCTTCCTTTCTTGATTTTGGTACTCACAAGCACTACTTATCAACTTTTCTTGGATTTCTTGAGCTTCTTATGATTCATGCTTCCTTTCTTGGATAACTGAAAATCATAGGTTTAAGCTCATTCACACAAATTTCCATAAAAATACAAAACACAACCAAAATACTCATAGATACGGATAAAATAATACAAATATACATATATAAAAAATACTAAAATCTAGGTGAAAATATAACTCATCACACCCCCAAACTTAAAGTGTTGTGCGTCCCCGATCAACGAAAAAGATAAACCAAGGGGAGAGATTTTCACCTAGGAAAAGACTAAACGAACATAAGTAATAACACATCGATAGCAATAAGAATTACAATTATGCTAAGTCATCCTACAATATTAAACTCATAACTTGAAAAATTGACAAGTTCAATCTAAAGAGAATAAAAGTGTAATATATTCCATTTTTAGTCCATGCCTCACATAGGTTATAAATGTCACTCAACACTCTTTAAAATAGAGTAAATCATCACTCATTAAACGATTGGCTCGACTCGCTATAAGCTTGCTCGGGGACTCTATTCACAAACCACCAAAGTTTAAATTAATGATAAAAAAGGTCTTTCATAAGGATGTAATGATAAACTCTTTGGTAAGGTAGAAAGAATATGATAATAGTGACTAAACAAGTGTAAGTAATCGAAGAGATGACCAATTTCTCCAACTTCTCCACTTTTCTTTCTTCCTTTCTTGTCTTTGGTACTCACAAGCACTACTCACAACTTTTCTTGGATTTCTTGAGCTTCTTATGATTCATGCTTCCTTTCTTGGATATCTGAAAATCATATGTTTAAGCTCATTCACACATATTTAAATAAAAATACAAAACCCAACCAAAATACTCATAAATACAGATAAAATAATACAAATATACATATATAAAAAATACTAAAATCTAGGTGAAAATATCACTCATCACAACCCCAAACTTAAAGTGTTGTGCGTCCCCGATCAACGAAAAAGATAAACCAAGGGGTGAGATTTTCACATAGGAAAAGGCTAAACGAACATAAGTAATAACACATCGATAGCAATAAGAATTACAATTATGCTAAGTCATCCTACAACATTAAACTCATAAAATGAAAAATTAACAAGTTCAATCTAAAGAGAATAAAAGTGTAATATAGTCCATTTTTAGTCCAGGCCTCACATAGGTTATAAATATCACTCAACACTCTTTAAATTAGGGTAAATCATCACTCATTAACCGATTGGATCGAATCGCTATACGCTAGCTCGCAAACACTATTCACAAACCACCAAAGTTTAAATTAATGATCAAAAATGTCTTTCATACGGATTTAATGATAGGCTCTTTGGTAAGGTAGGAAGTATATGGTAATAGTGACTGAACAAGTGTAAGTAATCGAAGAGATGGCCAATTTCTCCAACTTCTCCACTTTTCATTCTTCCTTTCTTGTCTTTGGTACTCACAAGCACTACTCACAACTTTTCTTGGATTTCTTGAGCTTCTTATGATTCTTGCTTCCTTTCTTGGATAACTGAAAATCATAGGTTTAAGCTCATTCACACACATTTCCATAAAATTACAAAACACAACCAAAATACACATAAATACGGATAAAATAATATAAAAATATATATAAAAAGATACTAAAATCTAGGTGAAAATATCACTCATCACACCTCAAACTTAAAGTGTTGTGCGTCCCTAAACAACAAAAATGATAAACCAAGGGGTGAGATTTTCACCTAGGAAAAGACTAAACGAACATAAGTAATAACATATCAATGGCAATAAGAATTACAATTATGCTAAGTCATCCTACAACATTAAACTCATAACATGAAAAATTAACAAGTTCAATCTAAAGAGAATAAAAGTGTAATATAGTCCATTTTTAGTCCAGGCCTCACATATGTTATAAATATCACTCAACACTCTTTAAAGTAGAGTAAATCATAACTCATTAACCGATTGGATCGACTCGCTATACGCTTGCTCGCGGACTCTATTCACAAACCACCAAAGTTTAAATTAATGATCAAAAATGTCTTTCATAAGGATTTAATGATAGGCTCTTTGGTAAGGTAGGAAGAATATGGTAATAGTGACTGAATAAGTGTAAGTAATCGAAGAGATGGCCAATTTCTCCAACTTCTCCACTTTTCTTTCTTCATTTCTTGTCTTTGGTACTCACAAGCACTACTCACAACTTTTCTTGGATTTCTTGAGCTTCTTATGATTCATGCTTCCTTTCTTGGATAACTGAAAATCATAGATTTAAGCTCATTCACACACATTTCCATAAAAATACAAAACATAACCAAAATACACATAAATACGGATAAAATAATATAAAAATATATATAAAAATATACTAAAATCTGGGTGAAAATATCACTCATCACACCTCAAACTTAAAGTGTTGTGCGTCCCTAAACAACAAAAATAATAAACTAAGGGGTGAGATTTTCACCTAGGAAAAGACTAAACTAACATAAGTAATAGCATATTAATGGCAATAAGAATTACAATTATGCTAAGTCATCCTACAACATTAAACTCATAACATGAAAAATTAACAAGTTCAATCTAAAGAGAATAAAAGTGTAATATAGTCCATTTTTAGTCCAGGCCTCACATATGTTATAAATATCACATAACACTCTTTAAAGTAGAGTAAATCATAACTCATTAACCGATTGGATCGACTCGCTATACGCTTGCTCGCGGACTCTATTCACAAACCACCAAAGTTTAAATTAATGATCAAAAATGTCTTTCATAAGGATTTAATGATAGGCTCTTTGGTAAGGTAGGAAGAATATGGTAATAGTGACTGAATAAGTGAAAGTAATCAAAGAGATGGCCAATTTCTCCAACTTCTCCACTTTTCTTTCTTCCTTTCTTGTCTTTGGTACTCACAAGCACTACTCACAACGTTTCTTGGATTTCTTGAGCTTCTTATGATTCATGCTTCTTTTCTTGGATAACTGAAAATCATAGGTTTAAGCTCATTCACACACATTTCCATAAAAATACAAAACACAACCAAAATACACATAAATACGGATAAAATAATATTAAAATATATATAAAAAGATACTAAAATCTAGGTGAAAATATCACTCATCACACCTCAAACTTAAAGTGTTGTGCGTCCCCAAACAACAAAAATGATAAACCAAGGGGTGAGATTTTCACCTAGGAAAAGACTAAACGAACATAAGTAATAACATATCAATGGCAATAAGAATTACAATTATGCTAAGTCATCCTACAACATTAAACTCATAACACGAAAAATTAACAAGTTCAATCTAAAGAGAATAAAAGTGTAATATAGTCCATTTTTAGTCCAGGCCTCACATATGTTATAAATATCACTTAACACTCTTTAAAGTAGAGTAAATCATAACTTATTAACCGATTGGATCGACTCGCTATACGCTTGCTCGCGGACTCTATTCACAAACCACCAAAGTTTAAATTAATGATCAAAAAGGTCTTTCATAAGGATTTAATGATAGGCACTTTGGTAAGGTAGGAAAAATATGGTAATAGTGACTGAACAAGTGTAAGTAATCGAAGAGATTGTCAATTTCTCCAACTTCTCCACTTTTCTTTCTTCCTCTCTTGTTTTTGGTACTCACAAGCACTACTTATCAACTTTTTTTGGATTTCTTGAGCTTCTCATGATTCATGCTTCCTTTCTTGGATAATTGAAAATCATAAGCTCATTCACACACATTTCCATAAAAATACAAAACACAACCAAAATACTCATAAATACGGATAAAATAATACAAATATACATATATAAAAAATACTAAAATCTAGGTGAAAATATCACTCATCACACCCCCAAACTTAAAGTGTTGTGCGTCCCCGATCAACGAAAAAGATAAACCAAGGGGTGAGATTTTCACCTAGGAAAAGACTAAACGAACATAAGTAATAACACATCGATAGCAATAAGAATTACAATTATACTAAGTCATCCTACAACATTAAACTCATAACATGAAAAATTAACAAGTTCAATCTAAGGAGAATAAATGTCTAATATAGTCCATTTTTAGTCCAAACCTCACATAGGTTATAAATGTCACTCAACACTCTTTAAAGTAGGGTAAATCATCACTCATTAACCGACTGGCTCTACTCGCTATAAGCCTGCTCGCGGACTCTATTCACAAACCATCAAAGTTTTAATTAATAATCAAAAAGGTCTTTCATAAGGATGTAATGATAGGCACTTTGGTAAGGTAAGAAGAATATAGTAATAGTGATCAAAAAAGTATAAGTAATCGAAGGGATGACTAATTTATCCAACTTCTCAACTTTTCTTTCTTCCTTTCTTGTCTTTGGTACTCAAAAGCACTGCTCATCAACTTTCTTGAATTTCTTGAGCTTCATATGATTCATGTTTCCTTTCTTGGATAATTGAAAATTATAGGTTTAAGCTCATTCACACACATTTCCATAAAAATACAAAACACAACCAAAATACACATAAATACGGATAAAATAATACAAAAATACATATAAAAAGACACTAAAATCTAGATGATAATATCACTCATCACACCCCCAAACTTAAAGTGTTGTGCATATCCGAACAACGAAAATGATAAACCAATGGGTGAGATTTTCACCTAGGAAAAGACTAAACGAACATAAGTAATAACACATCGATAGCAATAAGAATTACAATTATGCTAAGTCATCTTACAACATTAAACTCATAACATGAAAAATTAACAAGTACAATCTAAAGAGAATAAAAGTGTAATATATTCCATTTTTAGTCCAAGCCTCACATAGGTTAAAAATGTCACTCAACACTCTTTAAAGTAGAATAAATCATAACTCATTAACCGATTGGATCGACTCGCTATACGCTTGCTAGCGGACTCTATTCACAAACCACCAAAGTTTAAATTAAAGATCAAAAAGGTCTTTCATACGGATGTAATGAAAGGCTCTTTGGTAAGGTAGGAAGAATATGGTAATAGTGACTGAACAAGTGTAAGTAATCGAAGAGATGGCCAATTTCTCCAACTTCTCCACTTTTCTTTCTTCCTTTCTTGTCTTTGGTACTCACAAGCACTACTCATCAACTTTTCTTGGATTTCTTGAGCTTCTTATGATTCATGCTTCCTTTCTTGGATAACTGAAAATCATAGGTTTAAGCTCATTCACACACAGTTCCATAAAAATACTAAACACAACCAAAATACACATAAATACGAATAAAATAAAAAAAAATACATATAAAAAGATACTAAAATTTAGGTGATAATATCACTCGTCACACCCACTAATTTAAAGTGTTGTGCGTCCCCGAACAAAGAAAATGATAAACCAAGGGGTGAGATTTTCACCTAGGAAAAGACTAAACGAACATAAGTAATAACACATCGATAGCAATAAGAATTACTATTATGCAAAGTCATCCTACAACATTAAACTCATAACATGAAAAATTAACAAGTTCAATCTATAGAGAATAAAAGTGTAATACAGTCCATTTTTAGTCTATGCCTCACATAGGTTATAAATGTCACTCAAGACTCTTTAAAAAGAGTAAATCATCACTCATTAACCGATTGGCTCGACTCGCTATAAGCTTGCTCGCGGACTCTATACACAAACCACCAAAGTTTAAATTAATGATCAAAAAGGTATTTCATAAGGATGTAAAGATAGGCTCTTTGGTAAGGTATGAAGAATATGGTAATAGTGACTAAACAAGTGTAAGTAATCGAAGAGATGGCCAATTTCTCCAACTTCTCCACTTTTCTTTCTTCCTTTCTTGTCTTTGGTACTCAAAAGCACTACTCACAACTTTTCTTGGATTTCTTGAGCTTCTTATGATTCATGCTTCCTTTCTTGGATAACTGAAAATCATAGGTTTAAGCTCATTCACACACATTTCCGTAAAAATACAAAACACAACCAAAATACACATAAATACGGATAAAATAATATAAAAATATATATAAAAAGATACTAAAATCTAGGTGAAAATATCACTCATCACACCTCAAACTTAAAGTGTTGTGCGTCCAAAAACAACAAAAATGATAAACCAAGGGGTGAGATTTTTACCTAGGAAAAGACTAAACGAACATAAGTAATAACACATCGATAGCAATAAGAATTACAATTATGCTAAGTCATCCTACAACATTAAACTCATAACATGAAAAATTAACAAGTTCAATCTAAAGAGAATAAAAGTGTAATATAGTCCATTTTTAGTCCAGGCCTCACATATGTTATAAATATCACTCAACACTCTTTAAAGTAGAGTAAATCATAACTCATTAACCGATTGGATCGACTCGCTATACGCTTGCTCGCGGACTCTATTCACAAACCACCAAAGTTTAAATTAATGATCAAAAATGTCTTTCATAAGGATTTAATGATAGGCTCTTTGGTAAGGTAGGAAGAATATGGTAATAGTGACTGAATAAGTGAAAGTAATCGAAGATATTGCCAATTTCTCCAACTTCTCCACTTTTCTTTATTCCTTTCTTGTTTTTGGTACTCACAAGCACTACTTATCAACTTTTCTTGGATTTCTTAAGCTTCTTATGATTCATGCTTCCTTTCTTGGATAACTGAAAATCATCGGTTTAAGCTCATTCACACAAATTTCCATAAAAATACAAAACACAACCAAAATACTCATAAATACGGATAAAATAATTCAAATATACATATATAAAAAATACTAAAATCTAGGTGAAAATATCACTCATCACACCCCCAAACTTAAAGTGTTGTGCGTCCCCGATCAACGAAAAAGATAAACCAAGGGGTGAGATTTTCACATAGGAAAAGACTAAACGAACATAAGTAATAACACATCGATAGCAATAAGAATTACAATTATGCTAAGTCATCCTACAACATTAAACTCATAAAATGAAAAATTAACAAGTTCAATCTAAAGAGAATAAAAGTGTAATATAGTCCATTTTTAGTCCAGGCCTCACATAGGTTATAAATATCACTCAACACTCTTTAAATTAGGGTAAATCATCACTCATTAACCGATTGGATCGAATCGCTATACGCTTGCTCGCAAACACTATTCACAAACCACCAAAGTTTAAATTAATGATCAAAAATGTCTTTCATAAGGATTTAATGATAGGCTCTTTGGTAAGGTAGGAAGAATATGGTAATAGTGACTGAACAAGTGTAAGTAATCGAAGAGATGGCCAATTTCTCCAACTTCTTCACTTTTCTTTCTTCCTTTCTTGTCTTTGGTACTCACAAGCACTACTCACAACTTTTCTTGGATTTCTTGAGCTTCTTATGATTCATGCTTCCTTTCTTGGATAACTGAAAATCATAGGTTTAAGCTCATTCACACACATTTCCATAAAAATACAAAACACAACCAAAATACACATAAATACGGATAAAATAATATAAAAATATATATAAAAAGATACTAAAATCTAGGTGAAAATATCACTCATCACACCTCAAACTTAAAGTGTTGTGCGTCCCCAAACAACAAAAATGATAAACCAAGGAGTGAGATTTTCACCTAGGAAAAGACTAAACGAACATAAGTAATAACATATCAATGGCAATAAGAATTACAATTATGCTAAGTCATCCTACAACATTAAACTCATAACATGAAAAATTAACAAGTTCAATCTAAAGAGAATAAAAGTGTAATATAGTCCATTTTTAGTCCAGGCCTCACATATGTTATAAATATCACTTAACACTCTTTAAAGTAGAGTAAATCATAACTTATTAACCGATTGGATCGACTCGCTATACGCTTGCTCGCGGACTCTATTCACAAACCACCAAAGTTTAAATTAATGATCAAAAAGGTCTTTCATAAGGATTTACTGATAGGCACTTTGGTAAGGTAGGAAGAATATGGTAATAGTGACTGAACAAGTGTAAGTAATCGAAGAGATTGCCAATTTCTCCAACTTCTCCACTTTTCTTTCTTCCTTTCTTGTTTTTGGTACTCACAAGCACTACTTATCAACTTTTCTTGGATTTCTTGAGCTTCTCATGATTCATGCTTCCTTTCTTGGATAACTGAAAATCATCTCATTCACACACATTTCCATAAAAATACAAAACACAACCAAAATACTCATAAATACGGATAAAATAATACAAATATACATATATAAAAAATACTAAAATCTAGGTGAAAATATCACTCATCACACCCTTAAACTTAAAGTGTTGTGCGTCCCCGATCAACGAAAAAGATAAACCAAGGGGTGAGATTTTCACCTAGTAAAAGACTAAACGAACATAAGTAATAACACATCGATAGCAATAAGAATTACAATTATGCTAAGTCATCCTACAATATTAAACACAAAACTTGAAAAATTGACAAGTTCAATCTAAAGAGAATAAAAGTGTAATATATTCCATTTTTAGTCCATGCCTCACATAGGTTATAAATGTCACTCAACACACTTTAAAATAGAGTAAATCATCACTCATTAACCGATTGGCTCGACTCGCTATAAGCTTGCTCGCGGACTCTATACACAAACCACCAAAGTTTAAATTAATGATCAAAAAGGTCTTTCATAAGGATGTAATGATAGGCTCTTTCGTAAGGTATGAAGAATATGGTAATAGTGACTAAACAAGTGTAAGTAATCGAAGAGATGGCCAATTTCTCCGACTTCTCCACTTTTCTTTCTTCCTTTCTTGTCTTTGGTACTCACAAGCACTACTCACAACTTTTCTTGGATTTCTTGAGCTTCTTATGATTCATGCTTCCTTCTTGGATATCTGAAAATCATAGGTTTAAGCTCATTCACACATATTTAAATAAAAATACAAAACACAACCAAAATACACATAAATACGGATAAAATAATATAAAAATATATATAAAAAGATACTAAAATCTAGGTGAAAATATCACTCATCACACCTCAAACTTAAAGTGTTGTGCATCCAAAAACAACAAAAATGATAAACCAAGGGGTGAGATTTTCACCTAGGAAAAGACTAAACGAACATAAGTAATAACACATCGATAGCAATAAGAATTACAATTATGCTAAGTCATCCTACAACATTAAACTCATAACATGAAAAATTAACAAGTTCAATTTAAAGAGAATAAAAGTGTAACATAGTCCATTTTTAGTCCAGGCCTCACATAGGTTATAAATATCACTCAACACTCTTTAAAGTAGGGTAAATCATAACTCATTAATCGATTGGATCGACTCGCTATACGCTTGCTCGCGGACTCTATTCACAAACCACCAAAGTTTAAATTAATGATCAAAAAGGTCTTTCATAAGGATTTAATGATAGGCTCTTTGGTAAGGTATGAAGAATACGGTAATAGTGACTGAACAAGTGTATGTAATCGAAGAGATTGCCAATTTCTCCAACTTCTCCACTTTTCTTTATTCCTTTCTTGTTTTTGGTACTCACAAGCACTACTTATCAACTTTTATTGGATTTCTTGAGCTTCTTATGATTCATGCTTCCTTTCTTGGATAACTGAAAATCATAGGTTTAAGCTCATTCACACAAATTTCCATAAAAATACAAAACACAACCAAAATACTCATAAATTCGGATAAAATAATTCAAATATACATATATAAAAAATACTAAAATCTAGGTAAAAATATCACTCATCACACCCCCAAACTTAAAGTGTTGTGCGTCCCCGATCAACGAAAAAGATAAACCAAGGGGTGAGATTTTCACCTAGGAAAAGACTAAACGAACATAAGTAATAACACATCGATAGCAATAAGAATTACAATTATGCTAAGTCATCCTACAATATTAAACTCATAACTTGAAAAATTGACAAGTTCAATCTAAAGAGAATAAAAGTGTAATATATTCCATTTTTAGTCCAAGCCTCACATAGGTTATAAATGTCACTCAACACTCTTTAAAGTAGAATAAATCATAACTCATTAACCGATTGGATCGACTCGCTATACGCTTGCTAGCGGACTCTATTCACAAACCACCAAAGTTTATATTAATTATCAAAAAGGTCTTTCATACGGATGTAATGATAGGCTCTTTGGTAAGGTAGGAAGAATATGGTAATAGTGGCTGAACAAGTGTAAGTAATCGAAGAGATTGCCAATTTCTCCAACTTCTCCACTTTCCTTTATTCCTTTCTTATTTTTAGTACTCACAAGCACTACTTATCAACTTTTCTTGGATTTCTTGAGTTTCTCATGATTCATGCTTCCTTTCTTGGATAACTGAAAATCATAGGTTTAAGCTCATTCACACACATTTCCATATAAATCCAAAACACAACCAAAATACTCATAAATACGGATAAAATAATACAAATATACATATATAAAAATACTAAAATCTAGGTGAAAATATCACTCATCACACCCCCAAACTTAAAGTGCTGTGCGTCCCCGATCAACGAAAAAGATAAACCAAGGGGTGAGATTTTCACATAGGAAAAGACTAAACGAACATAAGTAATAACACATCGATAGCAATAAGAATTACAATTATGCTAAGTCATCCTACAACATTAAACTCGTAAAATGAAAAATTAACAAGTTCAATCTAAAGAGAATAAAAGTGTAATATAGTCCATTTTTAGTCCAGGCCTCACATAGGTTATAAATATCACTCAACACTCTTTAAATTAGGGTAAATCATCAATCATTAACCGATTGGATCGAATCGCTATACGCTTGCTCGCGGACTCTATTCACAAACCACCAAAGTTTAAATTAATGATCAAAAAGGACTTTCATAAGGATTTAATGATAGGCTCTTTGGTAAGGTAGGAAGAATATGGTAATAGTGACTGAACAAGTATACGTAATCGAAGAGATTGTCAATTTCTCCAACTTCTCCACTTTTCTTTCTTCCTTTCTTGTTTTTGGTACTCACAAGCACTACTTATCAACTTTTCTTGGATTTCTTGAGCTTCTTATGATTCATGCTTCCTTTCTTGGATAACTGAAAATCATAGGTTTAAGCTCATTCACACAAATTTCCATAAAAATACAAAACACAACCAAAATACTCATAGATACGGATAAAATAATACAAATATACATATATAAAAAATACTAAAATCTATGTGAAAATATAACTCATCACACCCCCAAACTTAAAGTGTTGTGCGTCCCCGATCAACGAAAAAGATAAACCAAGGGGTGAGATTTTCACCTAGGAAAAGACTAAACGAACATAAGTAATAACACATCGATAGCAATAAGAATTACAATTATGCTAAGTCATCCTACAATATTAAACTCATAACTTGAAAAATTGACAAGTTCAATCTAAAGAGAATAAAAGTGTAATATATTCCATTTTTAGTCCATGCCTCACATAGGTTATAAATGTCACTCAACACACTTAAAATAGAGTAAATCATCACTCATTAACCGATTGGCTCGACTCGCTATAAGCTTGCTCGCGGACTCTATACACAAACCACCAAAGTTTAAATTAATGATCAAAAAGGTCTTTCATAAGGATGTAATGATAGGCTCTTTCGTAAGGTATGAAGAATATGGTAATAGTGACTAAACAAGTGTAAGTAATCGAAGAGATGGCCAATTTCTCCAACTTCTCCACTTTTGTTTCTTCCTTTCTTGTCTTTGGTACTCACAAGCACTACTCACAACTTTTCTTGGATTTCTTGAGCTTCTTATGATTCATGCTTCCTTTCTTGGATATCTGAAAATCATAGGTTTAAGCTCATTCACACATATTTAAATAAAAATACAAAACACAACCAAAATACACATAAATACGGATAAAATAATATAAAAAAATATATATAAAAAGATACTAAAATCTAGGTGAAAATATCACTCATCACACCTCAACTTAAAGTGTTGTGCGTCCAAAAACAACAAAAATGATAAACCAAGGGGTGAGATTTTCACCTATGAAAAGACTAAACGAACATAAGTAATAACACATCGATAGCAATAAGAATTACAATTATGCTAAGTCATCCTACAACATTAAACTCATAACATGAAAAATTAACAAGTTCAATCTAAAGAGAATAAAAGTGTAATATAGTCCATTTTTAGTCCAGGCCTCACATATGTTATAAATATCACTTAACACTCTTTAAAGTAGAGTAAATCATAACTTATTAACCGATTGGATCGACTCGCTATACGCTTGCTCGCGGACTCTATTCACAAACCACCAAAGTTTAAATTAATGATCAAAAAGGTCTTTCATAAGGATTTAATGATAGGCACTTTGGTAAGGTAGGAAGAATATGGTAATAGTGACTGAACAAGTGTAAGTAATCGAAGAGATTGCCAATTTCTCCAACTTCTCCACTTTTCTTTCTTCCTTTCTTGTTTTTGGTACTCACAAGCACTACTTATCAACTTTTCTTGGATTTCTTGAGCTTCTCATGATTCATGCTTCCTTTCTTGGATAACTGAAAATCATCTCATTCACACACATTTCCATAAAAATACAAAACACAACCAAAATACTCATAAATACGGATAAAATAATACAAATATACATATATAAAAAATACTAAAATCTAGGTGAAAATATCACTCATCACACCCTTAAACATAAAGTGTTGTGCGTCCCCGATCAACGAAAAAGATAAACCAAGGGGTGAGATTTTCACCTAGTAAAAGACTAAACGAACATAAGTAATAACACATCGATAGCAATAAGAATTACAATTATGCTAAGTCATCCTACAATATTAAACACAAAACTTGAAAAATTGACAAGTTCAATCTAAAGAGAATAAAAGTGTAATATATTCCATTTTTAGTCCATGCCTCACATAGGTTATAAATGTCACTCAACACACTTTAAAATAGAGTAAATCATCACTCATTAACCGATTGGCTCGACTCGCTATAAGCTTGCTCGCGGACTCTATACACAAACCACCAAAGTTTAAATTAATGATCAAAAAGGTCTTTCATAAGGATGTAATGATAGGCTTTTTCGTAAGGTATGAAGAATATGGTAATAGTGACTAAACAAGTGTAAGTAATCGAAGAGATGGCCAATTTCTCCAACTTCTCCACTTTTCTTTCTTCCTTTCTTGTCTTTGGTACTCACAAGCACTACTCACAACTTTTCTTGGATTTCTTGAGCTTCTTATGATTCATGCTTCCTTCTTGGATATCTGAAAATCATAGGTTTAAGCTCATTCACACATATTTAAATAAAAATACAAAACACAACCAAAATACACATAAATACGGTTAAAATAATATAAAAATATATATAAAAAGATACTAAAATCTAGGTGAAAATATCACTCATCACACCTCAAACTTAAAGTGTTGTGCATCCAAAAACAACAAAAATGATAAACCAAGGGGTGTGATTTTCACCTAAGAAAAGACTAAACGAACATAAGTAATAACACATCGATAGCAATAAGAATTACAATTATGCTAAGTCATCCTACAACATTAAACTCATAACATGAAAAATTAACAAGTTCAATTTAAAGAGAATAAAAGTGTAACATAGTCCATTTTTAGTCCAGGCCTCACATAGGTTATAAATATCACTCAACACTCTTTAAAGTAGGGTAAATCATAACTCATTAATCGATTGGATCGACTCGCTATACGCTTGCTCGCGGACTCTATTCACAAACCACCAAAGTTTAAATTAATGATCAAAAAGGTCTTTCATAAGGATGTAATGATAGGCTCTTTCGTAAGGTATGAAGAATATGGTAATAGTGACTAAACAAGTGTAAGTAATCGAAGAGATGGCCAATTTCTCCAACTTCTCCACTTTTGTTTCTTCCTTTCTTGTCTTTGGTACTCACAAGCACTACTCACAACTTTTCTTGGATTTCTTGAGCTTCTTATGATTCATGCTTCCTTTCTTGGATATCTGAAAATCATAGGTTTAAGCTCATTCACACATATTTAAATAAAAATACAAAACACAACCAAAATACACATAAATACGGATAAAATAATATAAAAAAATATATATAAAAAGATACTAAAATCTAGGTGAAAATATCACTCATCACACCTCAACTTAAAGTGTTGTGCGTCCAAAAACAACAAAAATGATAAACCAAGGGGTGAGATTTTCACCTATGAAAAGACTAAACGAACATAAGTAATAACACATCGATAGCAATAAGAATTACAATTATGCTAAGTCATCCTACAACATTAAACTCATAACATGAAAAATTAACAAGTTCAATCTAAAGAGAATAAAAGTGTAATATAGTCCATTTTTAGTCCAGGCCTCACATATGTTATAAATATCACTTAACACTCTTTAAAGTAGAGTAAATCATAACTTATTAACCGATTGGATCGACTCGCTATACGCTTGCTCGCGGACTCTATTCACAAACCACCAAAGTTTAAATTAATGATCAAAAAGGTCTTTCATAAGGATTTAATGATAGGCACTTTGGTAAGGTAGGAAGAATATGGTAATAGTGACTGAACAAGTGTAAGTAATCGAAGAGATTGCCAATTTCTCCAACTTCTCCACTTTTCTTTCTTCCTTTCTTGTTTTTGGTACTCACAAGCACTACTTATCAACTTTTCTTGGATTTCTTGAGCTTCTCATGATTCATGCTTCCTTTCTTGGATAACTGAAAATCATCTCATTCACACACATTTCCATAAAAATACAAAACACAACCAAAATACTCATAAATACGGATAAAATAATACAAATATACATATATAAAAAATACTAAAATCTAGGTGAAAATATCACTCTTCACACCCTTAAACTTAAAGTGTTGTGCGTCCCCGATCAACGAAAAAGATAAACCAAGGGGTGAGATTTTCACCTAGTAAAAGACTAAACGAACATAAGTAATAACACATCGATAGCAATAATAATTACAATTATGCTAAGTCATCCTACAATATTAAACACAAAACTTGAAAAATTGACAAGTTCAATCTAAAGAGAATAAAAGTGTAATATATTCCATTTTTAGTCCATGCCTCACATAGGTTATAAATGTCACTCAACACACTTTAAAATAGAGTAAATCATCACTCATTAACCGATTGGCTCGACTCGCTATAAGCTTGCTCGCGGACTCTATACACAAACCACCAAAGTTTAAATTAATGATCAAAAAGGTCTTTCATAAGGATGTAATGATAGGCTTTTTCGTAAGGTATGAAGAATATGGTAATAGTGACTAAACAAGTGTAAGTAATCGAAGAGATGGCCAATTTCTCCAACTTCTCCACTTTTCTTTCTTCCTTTCTTGTCTTTGGTACTCACAAGCACTACTCACAACTTTTCTTGGATTTCTTGAGCTTCTTATGATTCATGCTTCCTTCTTGGATATCTGAAAATCATAGGTTTAAGCTCATTCACACATATTTAAATAAAAATACAAAACACAACCAAAATACACATAAATACGGATAAAATAATATAAAAATATATATAAAAAGATACTAAAATCTAGGTGAAAATATCACTCATCACACCTCAAACTTAAAGTGTTGTGCATCCAAAAACAACAAAAATGATAAACCAAGGGGTGAGATTTTCACCTAGGAAAAGACTAAACGAACATAAGTAATAACACATCGATAGCAATAAGAATTACAATTATGCTAAGTCATCCTACAACATTAAACTCATAACATGAAAAATTAACAAGTTCAATTTAAAGAGAATAAAAGTGTAACATAGTCCGTTTTTAGTCCAGGCCTCACATAGGTTATAAATATCACTCAACACTCTTTAAAGTAGGGTAAATCATAACTCATTAATCGATTGGATCGACTCGCTATACGCTTGCTCGCGGACT
This sequence comes from Pogostemon cablin, assembly GCA_023678885.1. Taxonomy (NCBI): domain Eukaryota; kingdom Viridiplantae; phylum Streptophyta; class Magnoliopsida; order Lamiales; family Lamiaceae; genus Pogostemon; species Pogostemon cablin. Next base: position 21,070,582 of record CM042978.1, read on the forward strand.
CTATTCACAAACCACCAAAGTTTAAATTAATGATCAAAAAGGTCTTTCATAAGGATTTAATGATAGGCTCTTTGGTAAGGTATGAAGAATACGGTAATAGTGACTGAACAAGTGTATGTAATCGAAGAGATTGCCAATTTCTCCAACTTCTCCACTTTTCTTTATTCCTTTCTTGTTTTTGGTACTCACAAGCACTACTTATCAACTTTTATTGGATTTCTTGAGCTTCTTATGATTCATGCTTCCTTTCTTGGATAACTGAAAATCATAGGTTTAAGCTCATTCACACAAATTTCCATAAAAATACAAAACACAACCAAAATACTCATAAATTCGGATAAAATAATTCAAATATACATATATAAAAAATACTAAAATCTAGGTAAAAATATCACTCATCACACCCCCAAACTTAAAGTGTTGTGCGTCCCCGATCAACGAAAAAGATAAACCAAGGGGTGAGATTTTCACCTAGGAAAAGACTAAACGAACATAAGTAATAACACATCGATAGCAATAAGAATTACAATTATGCTAAGTCATCCTACAATATTAAACTCATAACTTGAAAAATTGACAAGTTCAATCTAAAGAGAATAAAAGTGTAATATATTCCATTTTTAGTCCAAGCCTCACATAGGTTATAAATGTCACTCAACACTCTTTAAAGTAGAATAAATCATAACTCATTAACCGATTGGATCGACTCGCTATACGCTTGCTAGCGGACTCTATTCACAAACCACCAAAGTTTATATTAATTATCAAAAAGGTCTTTCATACGGATGTAATGATAGGCTCTTTGGTAAGGTAGGAAGAATATGGTAATAGTGACTGAACAAGTGTAAGTAATCGAAGAGATTGCCAATTTCTCCAACTTCTCCACTTTTCTTTATTCCTTTCTTATTTTTGGTACTCACAAGCACTACTTATCAACTTTTCTTGGATTTCTTGAGTTTCTCATGATTCATGCTTCCTTTCTTGGATAACTGAAAATCATAGGTTTAAGCTCATTCACACACATTTCCATATAAATACAAAACACAACCAAAATACTCATAAATACGGATAAAATAATACAAATATACATATATAAAAATACTAAAATCTAGGTGAAAATATCACTCATCACACCCCCAAACTTAAAGTGCTGTGCGTCCCCGATCAACGAAAAAGATAAACCAAGGGGTGAGATTTTCACATAGGAAAAGACTAAACGAACATAAGTAATAACACATCGATAGCAATAAGAATTACAATTATGCTAAGTCATCCTACAACATTAAACTCGTAAAATGAAAAATTAACAAGTTCAATCTAAAGAGAATAAAAGTGTAATATAGTCCATTTTTAGTCCAGGCCTCACATAGGTTATAAATATCACTCAACACTCATTAAATTAGGGTAAATCATCAATCATTAACCGATTGGATCGAATCGCTATACGCTTGCTCGCGGACTCTATTCACAAACCACCAAAGTTTAAATTAATGATCAAAAAGGACTTTCATAAGGATTTAATGATAGGCTCTTTGGTAAGGTAGGAAGAATATGGTAATAGTGACTGAACAAGTGTACGTAATCGAAGAGATTGCCAATTTCTCCAACTTCTCCACTTTTCTTTCTTCCTTTCTTGTTTTTGGTACTCACAAGCACTACTTATCAACTTTTCTTGGATTTCTTTAGCTTCTTATGATTCATGCTTCCTTTCTTGGATAACTGAAAATCATAGGTTTAAGCTCATTCACACAAATTTCCATAAAAATACAAAACACAACCAAAATACTCATAGATACGGATAAAATAATACAAATATACATATATAAAAAATACTAAAATCTATGTGAAAATATAACTCATCACACCCCCAAACTTAAAGTGTTGTGCGTCCCCGATCAACGAAAAAGATAAACCAAGGGGTGAGATTTTCACCTAGGAAAAGACTAAACGAACATAAGTAATAACACATCGATAGCAATAAGAATTACAATTATGCTAAGTCATCCTACAATATTAAACTCATAACTTGAAAAATTGACAAGTTCAATCTAAAGAGAATAAAAGTGTAATATATTCCATTTTTAGTCCATGCCTCACATAGGTTATAAATGTCACTCAACACACTTAAAATAGAGTAAATCATCACTCATTAACCGATTGGCTCGACTCGCTATAAGCTTGCTCGCGGACTCTATACACAAACCACCAAAGTTTAAATTAATGATCAAAAAGGTCTTTCATAAGGATGTAATGATAGGCTCTTTCGTAAGGTATGAAGAATATGGTAATAGTGACTAAATGTCACGCCCCGACCCCAGACAAAGCGCGACAACCGCCACGTTAACCATAAATTTCACAGAATGGGTGCACTCCACTCCACAAAGTTTATAGAAAACGTAAGGCTTGCTATCAAGTACCTGTAGAACTGAACAACTGATAACAACGGGTACAACACGAGGACATCATCTCATAAAGTATCAACAGGGATTTACAAAGGTACAAAATTCAACGGTGTAACTTAGTTTAAAGAAATTATACATGAACGATATAACATCGCGAAGGTACAAAAAGAACATCAAGGGGGTCACCAAATATAAACTATACAATCTCGCCAATGAATCCGTCAATTTACATAAAAGAGAAAGTACCCAAAACACGGATTGGATGATGAGCAAACGATAGGCAAACCTCCAACCAAAATGATATCAACAGCCTGAAAAGGAAAGAATGATGGGGGGTGAGCAAAACCACTAGCTCAGTGAGGTGATAAGCCGGTCACCCCGACCCTTATACGAAGCATGTACTCCCACTCGCGGTTCATAACATAAAATCCCACAATTCGTCCCACAATAATTATTCTCACTCAGTGTACATATTAATGAAAATAAAAACCTTAGTGAACATTTATGAATAACACAATTAGTTCAAACAACATGTTATCACATAAAAGACGCGTGGGTAGTCAATATCCTCCTCGAACTGAGCTCTCCGTCGAGAGACAGTCCAAGCCCGTCACCGTTACTCTAGATAAAATGCACATTAATATTCTTTCTCAATATGCCAAGTGCTAAAGTTCACAATTCAATATCGACTGAATACTTGAAATGATCAAACATATAAACATATATGACATGCATGTCCCACACCGGTGACGTTGACTGAGCCTATAATAGACTGATCCATCTAACGATCACCCTCCAGAGTATCAGTATTTGGCAAATGGACAGGTGCCCCGTTAGATCTAACTCACCCAGGTTTGCCAATCACGGGCAACTTGGTTGTCACTCTAACTCACCCGAACCGCGACAATTCGGGCTACTTAATCAATGTCGCTCCAACTCACCCGAACCGTGACCAATTCGGGCTACTTAACCTTGGTACCAGGCATACATATGCATGTGCATCATAAGATGAATAACGACTCAAGTTAGAGTCTTAATTGGCACACAAGAATAACCAGAAATCAATAATACTCATAAAATAGCTAACATGACTCTAACCAGAGCAATCGAGCCAATCAGGCTCTTTACCACATAACATAATACCAAATAATTTTCTTATCAATTAATTAAAACTAAAATAAATGCACATTTATCGAGGGTCCACACTTCCCACAAGAGAAGGCGTTCCCGAATTATCAACTCACAAGGAAGTGATTAGCTCTCTCCGGAATCTGAAGTCGGTCCCTTGCCCTTCGTCGATGGTTCTTTACCTAGAAAGGAGATGAGCAATTAAAGACAAATTAAATATAACTAACTATTAGCGTTAGCATCCCTTTCATTGCTAAAAACAAATCCTAATCGAGTTCGAACGAGTCGATATTAAATAAAAATGGCATGTAACTCCTTAACATCAGTTCCCAATCCCATATAACCATTTCAATACATTAACTAGACGAAACGATAGAAAATAAGTTTGAATTCGACATAAAAATTCTGAAATTTTCCTGCTAGCGGCAGTTTACGAGAAAAATCATAACTAATTGTAGAATAATCGGATTGAGGTGTTTCAAGTGGCTACGGAAAGCTAACGAGTTCAGCTACATACAGAAATTAAGTTTGCAAAGTTTCGAGGACAATAGCTATCTCGAAATCAGTTCGAACAGTCTACAAATTTCCCACATACCAAAAAGAAAAACCCCACAAAATTACAAAATTATGGAAGAAGGAAGCTTAATTCACACACCACTTACCTCAAAACAACTTAAAAACCACCTAGGATGAGGGTTGTAAGGGAGAATTTGGTCAACAAGGGTTTCTCCTCTTCCTCTCTTCTTTCCCCTCTTTTGCTTTTCTTCTCCCGTTCTTCTCTCTCTTTTTTTTTTAACTTTAGTCTTACTAATTATATATCAGCCCATTTAAGTGGGCTGAAACTTTGGGCCACAAAATAAATAAATAAATAAGTTTGGGCTTTCTAAAAAAATTCTAATTGGGCTTAATTGGGCTGGCCTTTTGGGCCATAAAAATAAATAATTAGGTTTTGGGCTTTCTAACAAAAATCTAGTTGGGCTAAGATAGGGCTGGCCTTTTGGGCCATAAAATAAATAATTAGGTTTTGGGCTTTCTAACAAAAATATAGTTGGGCTAAGATATTATAAAGTATCCCCTCCTCTAAAAAGTTTCGTCCTCGAAACATAAACGTACCTAGAGATGAAAAGAGATTTGGATGGTGTTGACGCATGACTGACTCTGGTTCCCATGTTTCTTCTTCAATTTGATCACTTCTCCATAGAATTCTCACCATAGGAATGGATTTGTTACGAAGCATTTTCTCTCGGCGATCTACAATTTGAACAGGTTGTACTTCGTACGATAGATTTTCCTTTAATACAACTGGGGGATCTTTGAGCACGTGCGAGGGATCTGGTTCATATTTTCTAAGCATAGAGACATGGAAGACATCGTGAATCTTCGACAATTCCGATGGTAGGTCAAGTCGATACGCGACACGACCAATCCTTTGTACGATCGTAAACGGGCCAATATACCTTGGACTCAACTTTCCTCGACGGCGGAATCGCAACACGCCCTTCCATGGAGAAACTTTCAGAAAAACTTTGTCTCCTTCATTAAACTCCAAATCGCGCCTCCTATTATCTGCGTGACTTTTCTGTCGATCTTGCGCTGCCTTAAGTCTGTCTCGAATAAGTTGTATTTTTGCCTTCGCATCTTCGATAAGCTCTACTTGTTCGATTTGTCTCTCGCCAACCTCATCCCAAAAGAGTGGTGTTCGACACTTTCGGCCATACAGAGCTTCGTACGGGGGCATTCCAATGCTTGAATGATAACTGTTGTTATAAGCGAACTCCACCAAAGTCACGTACTTATCCCAGCTACCTCCCAAATTCAACACCACTGCACGTAACATGTCTTCTAGTGTCTGTATAGTTCTCTCTGACTGTCCATCAGTCTGTGGATGAAACGAGGTACTGAATAGTAATTTTGTACCTAGCGCTTTCTGCAGACTAGGCCAAAAACGGGAAGTGAATCTTGGATCACGGTCAAATATGATTGACACTGGTACTCCGTGCAATCTCACGATCTCATCGACATATAACTTGGCAAGTTTCTCTAAAGATTCGTTGGTATGCACTGGAAGGAAATGTGCCGATTTTGTCAGACGATCGACAATGACCCAAATTGAGTCATGACCCTTTTGGGTTCGAGGTAAACCAGAAACAAAATCCATTGTGACGTTTTCCCATTTCCACTCAGGAATAGGTAGTGGTTGAAGCATACCGGCTGGTTTTTGGTGTTCCGCTTTAATCTGTTGGCATGATAAGCACTTTGATACAAATTCAGTAATGTCCCGTTTCATACCTGGCCACCAATAATGCTCCCGAAGTGTTCTGTACATTTTGGTACTACCAGGATGCATAGCATAGGCTGAAGAATGGGCTTCCTCAAGAATAGCTCTACGAACATCAAGTTCTGATGGAACACAAACACGATTTTTAAAAGTAAGAAGTCCATCATCCCGAATTCGAAATTCGGTTTCTTTTCCTTGATTTAGCTTTACAATCTTCTGTTGTAAATAAACATCGTGTGATTGTCTTTCTCGAATTTGCTCGAACAAGGTAGGTCTAACCTCGAATTTGGCGATTAAGGCAGAATCATTAGACTTTTCACAATCGAGCGAAATGTGTAAAGATTTAAATTGCTCCAACATAGGAAGATAAAAAGATTGAATTGAAGCAAGTGAGGTAGAAGACTTTCTACTCAGAGCATCTGCAACAACGTTCGCCTTGCCAGGATGATAATCGATGACTAAGTCATAGTCACTAATCAACTCCATCCATCGCCTTTGCCTGAGGTTGAGCTCCTTTTGCGTAGTGATATACTTTAAGCTCTTGTGATCAGTGAAAACCCGACAAGTTGCACCATACAGATAGTGCCTCCAGATCTTCAATGCAAAGACGATTGCAGCCAACTCTAAATCATGTGTAGGATAATTTTCTTCGTTCTTCTTCAATTGCCTTGAAGCGTAGGCAATAACCTTTCCTTCTTGCATGAGAACGCATCCTAATCCTTGTCTCGAGGCGTCGCTATAAATGGTAAATTCTCCAATCGCTGGGTCTGGCAAAGCAAGAATAGGAGCTGAAACGAGTCGTCTTTTCAATTCTTGAAATGCTTCGTCACATTCTTCATTCCATTCAAATTTTACCCCTTTTCGAGTCAATTTAGTCAAAGATGAAGCCAATAACGAAAAGTCTTTGACAAACCGTCGATAATATCCAGCTAATCCCAGAAAACTACGAATCTCTGTCACGTTCTTTGGACGCTCCCAATCTAGTATAGCTTGAATCTTCGCTGGATCGACGTAGATTCCTTCTTTAGAAATGTGATGACCCAAAAAGCTTACCTCGCGAAGCCAAAATTCACACTTCGAGAATTTAGCATAAAGCTGATTTTCTCTGAGAATGTTCAAAGCAATTCTTAGATGATGAGAATGCTCATCGTCCGATTTAGAATAAATAAGAATGTCATCAATGAAGATGATGACAAACTTATCTAAGTACGGCCGAAAGACCCGATTCATAAGATCCATAAAAGCTGCAGGAGCATTTGTGAGTCCAAAAGGCATAACACAGAATTCAAAATGACCGTATCTGGTTCGAAAAGCAGACTTAGGGATATCAGATTCCCTAATCTTGAGTTGGTGATAACCGGATCGCAAATCAATTTTTGAGAACACAGTTGCTCCTTGCAATTGATCAAACAGATCATCGATTCTTGGAAGAGGATATTTGTTCTTGATTGTCACCTTGTTCAATTGACGGTAGTCGACACATAGACGAAGTGATCCATCTTTCTTCTTGACAAAAAGAACTGGAGCACCCCATGGAGATGTGCTAGGTCGTATGAAACCCTTCTCCAATAATTCCCCAAGTTGTGTCTGGAGTTCCTTAAGCTCAGCAGGCGACATTCGATATGGAGTAATCGATATAGGTGTGATTCCAGGAAGTACGTCAATGGAAAAATCAATCTCTCGATTCGGAGGTTGTCCTGGTAAGTCTTCGGAAAAGACATCAGGAAATTCATTCACGATTGGGATGTCATCTAGTTTAGTTTCAGAAAGAGAAGTATCGATGACAAATGCCAAGAATGCCTCACAACCCTTACGTATTAATTTATGCGCAGTCAACATTGAAATAAAAGAGAGGGATCTCGTTTGAAGTTTACCCTCAAAAACAAGTTCTGAGAACCCTGGTCTACGAAAAATAACAAGCTTCTCGTGACAATCGAGAATTGCATGATGAGAAGAAAGCCAATCCATGCCAAGAATAACATCAAGATCAATCAAAGGCAATGGTATCAATTCAGCCTCTAAAATGACATCTTTGATCTTCAATGGACAACCAAGGAATACCGAATCACGAATTAGACGCTCTCCAAGAGGGGTATGAACGATGATTCCAGGTGACAAATGAGAGATAGGATAATCTAAGATCGCAGTAAGATCATCTCGGATATAAGACCTATCAGAACCTGGGTCAAATAAAGCGTAGACCTGATGGTCTCCCACAAACACATGGCCTAAAGAAGCAATATTAGGTGAGATTGTGATTTAAAAAATTTGAAAAGATAGAATTTCTTACGAATGTTTTATTCGTAATCAAGTGGCATAACAAGGCGGGGTTAGATTTAGCTTGTGAAAATACTCAAATTATAAATTACCTGTCACAACCTTCGGATCTGAGCGAGCCTCTTCTTGGGAAATATGAAATACTCTAGTTTGCTTCCTTCCTTGCATAGGTGATTGAGTACTAGGGCCGCTTGAGGCATCGGGCACTCTGGTAACTACAGATCGAGTATCTCTGGGTGTAGAATATGTTAGTTTACCACGAAACTGACCAGAACCCTGACTGCTCGTTCCCATAAGCTGAGGACAAGAACTTCGCATATGCCCCGGCTGTCGACACTGAAAACATACTTGAGGAGCCTTACAGGGGCCGTCATGATATTTTAGGCAATTCTGGCACTTGCGATTTTCACCAACCGATCCCGAGACATTGCTCCCGCCTCTACTAAACTGCTCCCGAGGTTGAGGAAAACTAATAGATGCCGAACTTGGTGCGCCACGCGAAGATCCCACACCCCTATACACCTTCGATGCATTTCCTGGAAATGCGCTCCCTTGCCTTTTCTTTTGAGATCGTTCTGCAAGCTTATGTCTCGCCTGAACTAAACCTTCTACCCTCAGGGCTTCTTCTACGAGATCGTCAAGACTCTCGTACTTGTCTCCGGACTTGATGCGATCTCGAATATTTAAATTAAGACCATCTTCAAATCTCTTGCATAAGTCTCTCGTCGTATATGACTCAGGAGCGAATTCTCGCAATTCCAGAAATTTGCTTTCGTACTCAACGACCGACATAATGCCTTGAAAGAGGTTGAAGAACTCCTTTCTCTTCTGATCCTTGATGTACTGAGAGAAGTATCGATCTTTGAATCGTTCCACAAAGATAGCCCACGTAATAGTAACCGAAGATGTCTCTTTTAGATTCTGCCACCATCGTCGTGCATCTGGGCCTAACAGCTTGGTCGCAATGACCACACGATAACATTCTTCAATCATCAAGGTGTCAAAGGTCTCTGTAATCTCCTTTAACCATGCCCCCGCTTTAGAAGCATCTCTTGCACCGTCAAATTTCGAAGTCCCCATGTTTTCAACTGCTTTCACCAAATCAGGTATAAAAAGTGCACCTCGAGAAGCAGAACCTCCTAAAGCCATTTCTGGAGTAAAAACTGGTACATTAGATGTAGGTCGAATCGATTCATTAGCACGAAGAACCTCTTCAGTGACAGTCGTAGTTGTATGAGCCGTTGTAGGTGGTGGAACACCATGTATTCGAATGTGATCATAATACAATTGGTACTGCTCGGGTGTCATCATGTGCTCAACCCGCAACTGGGCCCGTGGTTGCTCTACCTGGGAAACTGGCACCCTATGATCAGAATTGATAGGGTCCGTAGCCGTCGGAGGAACGGCATGATCAGAAGAAACATGTCCTCGAGGTCCACGAGGAACAGAAGAGAGTAGAGGACTCGGAGGATCACGAGGAGCGTGTCCTCGACCTCGACCTCGACCTCGACGACGAACTGGAGGTGCCATAATGACTGAAAGGAAGAAAGGAAAGAAAATGCAAGGTCAACATCAAGGTAATACGATACCTTAGGATGACATAGAAACAAAGTTGGACTCATTGGCTCGACTAAAAAAGAATGAGAATCATAAAACCAGGCTCTGATACCAAGAAAGTTGTCACGCCCCGACTCCAGACAAAGCGCGACAACCGCCACGTTAACCATAAATTTCACAGAATGGGTGCACTCCACTCCACAAAGTTTATAGAAAACGTAAGGCTTGCTATCAAGTACCTGTAGAACTGAACAACTGATAACAACGGGTACAACACGAGGACATCATCTCATAAAGTATCAACAAGGATTTACAAAGGTACAAAATTCAACGGTGTAACTTAGTTTAAAGAAATTATACATGAACGATATAACATCGCGAAGGTACAAAAAGAACATCAAGGGGGTCACCAAATATAAACTATACAATCTCGCCAATGAATCCGTCAATTTACATAAAAGAGAAAGTACCCAAAACACGGATTGGATGATGAGCAAACGATAGGCAAACCTCCAACCAAAATGATATCAACAGCCTGAAAAGGAAAGAATGATGGGGGGTGAGCAAAACCACTAGCTCAGTGAGGTGATAAGCCGGTCACCCCGACCCTTATACGAAGCATGTACTCCCACTCGCGGTTCATAACATAAAATCCCACAATTCGTCCCACAATAATTATTCTCACTCAGTGTACATATTAATGAAAATAAAAACCTTAGTGAACATTTATGAATAACACAATTAGTTCAAACAACATGTTATCACATAAAAGACGCGTGGGTAGTCAATATCCTCCTCGAACTGAGCTCTCCGTCGAGAGACAGTCCAAGCCCGTCACCGTTACTCTAGATAAAATGCACATTAATATTCTTTCTCAATATGCCAAGTGCTAAAGTTCACAATTCAATATCGACTGAATACTTGAAATGATCAAACATATAAACATATATGACATGCATGTCCCACACCGGTGACGTTGACTGAGCCTATAATAGACTGATCCATCTAACGATCACCCTCCAGAGTATCAGTATTTGGCAAATGGACAGGTGCCCCGTTAGATCTAACTCACCCAGGTTTGCCAATCACGGGCAACTTGGTTGTCACTCTAACTCACCCGAACCGCGACAATTCGGGCTACTTAATCAATGTCGCACCAACTCACCCGAACCGTGACCAATTCGGGCTACTTAACCTTGGTACCAGGCATACATATGCATGTGCATCATAAGATGAATAACGACTCAAGTTAGAGTCTTAATTGGCACACAAGAATAACCAGAAATCAATAATACTCATAAAATAGCTAACATGACTCTAACCAGAGCAATCGAGCCAATCAGGCTCTTTACCACATAACATAATACCAAATAATTTTCTTATCAATTAATTAAAACTAAAATAAATGCACATTTATCGAGGGTCCACACTTCCCACAAGAGAAGGCGTTCCCGAATTATCAACTCACAAGGAAGTGATTAGCTCTCTCCGGAATCTGAAGTCGGTCCCTTGCCCTTCGTCGATGGTTCTTTACCTAGAAAGGAGATGAGCAATTAAAGACAAATTAAATATAACTAACTATTAGCGTTAACATCCCTTTCATTGCTAAAAACAAATCCTAATCGAGTTCGAACGAGTCGATATTAAATAAAAATGGCATGTAACTCCTTAACATCAGTTCCCAATCCCATATAACCATTTCAATACATTAACTAGACGAAACGATAGAAAATAAGTTTGAATTCGACATAAAAATTCTGAAATTTTCCTGCTAGCGGCAGTTTACGAGAAAAATCATAACTAATTGTAGAATAATCGGATTGAGGTGTTTCAAGTGGCTACGGAAAGCTAACGAGTTCAGCTACATACAGAAATTAAGTTTGCAAAGTTTCGAGGACAATAGCTATCTCGAAATCAGTTCGAACAGTCTACAAATTTCCCACATACCAAAAAGAAAAACCCCACAAAATTACAAAATTATGGAAGAAGGAAGCTTAATTCACACACCACTTACCTCAAAACAACTTAAAAACCACCTAGGATGAGGGTTGTAAGGGAGAATTTGGTCAACAAGGGTTTCTCCTCTTCCTCTCTTCTTTCCCCTCTTTTGCTTTTCTCCTCCCGTTCTTCTCTCTCTTTTTTTTTTAACTTTAGTCTTACTAATTATATATCAGCCCATTTAAGTGGGCTGAAACTTTGGGCCACAAAATAAATAAATAAATAAGTTTGGGCTTTCTAAAAAAATTCTAATTGGGCTTAATTGGGCTGGCCTTTTGGGCCATAAAAATAAATAATTAGGTTTTGGGCTTTCTAACAAAAATCTAGTTGGGCTAAGATAGGGCTGGCCTTTTGGGCCATAAAATAAATAATTAGGTTTTGGGCTTTCTAACAAAAATATAGTTGGGCTAAGATATTATACTAAACAAGTGTAAGTAATCGAAGAGATGACCAATTTCTCCAACTTCTCCACTTTTGTTTCTTCCTTTCTTGTCTTTGGTACTCACAAGCACTACTCACAACTTTTCTTGGATTTCTTGAGCTTCTTATGATTCATGCTTCCTTTCTTGGATATCTGAAAATCATAGGTTTAAGCTCATTCACACATATTTAAATAAAAATACAAAACACAACCAAAATACACATAAATACGGATAAAATAATATAAAAAAATATATATAAAAAGATACTAAAATCTAGGTGAAAATATCACTCATCACACCTCAACTTAAAGTGTTGTGCGTCCAAAAACAACAAAAATGATAAACCAAGGGGTGAGATTTTCACCTATGAAAAGACTAAACGAACATAAGTAATAACACATCGATAGCAATAAGAATTACAATTATGCTAAGTCATCCTACAACATTAAACTCATAACATGAAAAATTAACAAGTTCAATCTAAAGAGAATAAAAGTGTAATATAGTCCATTTTTAGTCCAGGCCTCACATATGTTATAAATATCACTTAAAACTCTTTAAAGTAGAGTAAATCATAACTTATTAACCGATTGGATCGACTCGCTATACGCTTGCTCGCGGACTCTATTCACAAACCACCAAAGTTTAAATTAATGATCAAAAAGGTCTTTCATAAGGATTTAATGATAGGCACTTTGGTAAGGTAGGAAGAATATGGTAATAGTGACTGAACAAGTGTAAGTAATCGAAGAGATTGCCAATTTCTCCAACTTCTCCACTTTTCTTTCTTCCTTTCTTGTTTTTGGTACTCACAAGCACTACTTATCAACTTTTCTTGGATTTCTTGAGCTTCTCATGATTCATGCTTCCTTTCTTGGATAACTGAAAATCATCTCATTCACACACATTTCCATAAAAATACAAAACACAACCAAAATACTCATAAATACGGATAAAATAATACAAATATACATATATAAAAAATACTAAAATCTAGGTGAAAATATCACTCATCACACCCTTAAACTTAAAGTGTTGTGCGTCCCCGATCAACGAAAAAGATAAACCAAGGGGTGAGATTTTCACCTAGTAAAAGACTAAACGAACATAAGTAATAACACATCGATAGCAATAAGAATTACAATTATGCTAAGTCATCCTACAATATTAAACACAAAACTTGAAAAATTGACAAGTTCAATCTAAAGAGAATAAAAGTGTAATATATTCCATTTTTAGTCCATGCCTCACATAGGTTATAAATGTCACTCAACACACTTTAAAATAGAGTAAATCATCACTCATTAACCGATTGGCTCGACTCGCTATAAGCTTGCTCGCGGACTCTATACACAAACCACCAAAGTTTAAATTAATGATCAAAAAGGTCTTTCATAAGGATGTAATGATAGGCTCTTTCGTAAGGTATGAAGAATATGGTAATAGTGACTAAACAAGTGTAAGTAATCGAAGAGATGGCCAATTTCTCCAACTTCTCCACTTTTCTTTCTTCCTTTCTTGTCTTTGGTACTCACAAGCACTACTCACAACTTTTCTTGGATTTCTTGAGCTTCTTATGATTCATGCTTCCTTCTTGGATATCTGAAAATCATAGGTTTAAGCTCATTCACACATATTTAAATAAAAATACAAAACACAACCAAAATACACATAAATACGGATAAAATAATATAAAAATATATATAAAAAGATACTAAAATCTAGGTGAAAATATCACTCATCACACCTCAAACTTAAAGTGTTGTGCATCCAAAAACAACAAAAATGATAAACCAAGGGGTGAGATTTTCACCTAGGAAAAGACTAAAAGAACATAAGTAATAACACATCGATAGCAATAAGAATTACAATTATGCTAAGTCATCCTACAACATTAAACTCATAACATGAAAAATTAACAAGTTCAATTTAAAGAGAATAAAAGTGTAACATAGTCCATTTTTAGTCCAGGCCTCACATAGGTTATAAATATCACTCAACACTGTAAATCATAACTCATTAATCGATTGGATCGACTCGCTATACGCTTGCTCGCGGACTCTATTCACAAACCACCAAAGTTTAAATTAATGATCAAAAAGGTCTTTCATAAGGATTTAATGATAGGCTCTTTGGTAAGGTATGAAGAATACGGTAATAGTGACTGAACAAGTGTATGTAATCGAAGAGATTGCCAATTTCTCCAACTTCTCCACTTTTCTTTATTCCTTTCTTGTTTTTGGTACTCACAAGCACTACTTATCAACTTTTATTGGATTTCTTGAGCTTCTTATGATTCATGCTTCCTTTCTTGGATAACTGAAAATCATAGGTTTAAGCTCATTCACATTAATTTCCATAAAAATACAAAACACAACCAAAATACTCATAAATTCGGATAAAATAATTCAAATATACATATATAAAAAATACTAAAATCTAGGTAAAAATATCACTCATCACACCCCCAAACTTAAAGTGTTGTGCGTCCCCGATCAACGAAAAAGATAAACCAAGGGGTGAGATTTTCACCTAGGAAAAGACTAAACGAACATAAGTAATAACACATCGATAGCAATAAGAATTACAATTATGCTAAGTCATCCTACAATATTAAACTCATAACTTGAAAAATTGACAAGTTCAATCTAAAGAGAATAAAAGTGTAATATATTCCATTTTTAGTCCAAGCCTCACATAGGTTATAAATGTCACTCAACACTCTTTAAAGTAGAATAAATCATAACTCATTAACCGATTGGATCGACTCGCTATACGCTTGCTAGCGGACTCTATTCACAAACCACCAAAGTTTATATTAATTATCAAAAAGGTCTTTCATACGGATGTAATGATAGGCTCTTTGGTAAGGTAGGAAGAATATGGTAATAGTGACTGAACAAGTGTAAGTAATCGAAGAGATTGCCAATTTCTCCAACTTCTCCACTTTTCTTTATTCCTTTCTTATTTTTGGTACTCACAAGCACTACTTATCAACTTTTCTTGGATTTCTTGAGTTTCTCATGATTCATGCTTCCTTTCTTGGATAACTGAAAATCATAGGTTTAAGCTCATTCACACACATTTCCATATAAATACAAAACACAACCAAAATACTCATAAATACGGATAAAATAATACAAATATACATATATAAAAATACTAAAATCTAGGTGAAAATATCACTCATCACACCCCCAAACTTAAAGTGCTGTGCGTCCCCGATCAACGAAAAAGATAAACCAAGGGGTGAGATTTTCACATAGGAAAAGACTAAACGAACATAAGTAATAACACATCGATAGCAATAAGAATTACAATTATGCTAAGTCATCCTACAACATTAAACTCGTAAAATGAAAAATTAACAAGTTCAATCTAAAGAGAATAAAAGTGTAATATAGTCCATTTTTAGTCCAGGCCTCACATAGGTTATAAATATCACTCAACACTCTTTAAATTAGGGTAAATCATCAATCATTAACCGATTGGATCGAATCGCTATACGCTTGCTCGCGGACTCTATTCACAAACCACCAAAGTTTAAATTAATGATCAAAAAGGACTTTCATAAGGATTTAATGATAGGCTCTTTGGTAAGGTAGGAAGAATATGGTAATAGTGACTGAACAAGTGTAAGTAATCGAAGAGATTGCCAATTTCTCCAACTTCTCCACTTTTCTTTCTTCCTTTCTTGTTTTTGGTACTCACAAGCACTACTTATCAACTTTTCTTGGATTTCTTGAGCTTCTTATGATTCATGCTTCCTTTCTTGGATAACTGAAAATCATAGGTTTAAGCTCATTCACACAAATTTTCATAAAAATACAAAACACAACCAAAATACTCATAGATACGGATAAAATAATACAAATATACATATATAAAAAATACTAAAATCTATGTGAAAATATAACTCATCACACCCCCAAACTTAAAGTGTTGTGCGTCCCCGATCAACGAAAAAGATAAACCAAGGGGTGAGATTTTCACCTAGGAAAAGACTAAACGAACATAAGTAATAACACATCGATAGCAATAAGAATTACAATTATGCTAAGTCATCCTACAATATTAAACTCATAACTTGAAAAATTGACAAGTTCAATCTAAAGAGAATAAAAGTGTAATATATTCCATTTTTAGTCCATGCCTCACATAGGTTATAAATGTCACTCAACACACTTAAAATAGAGTAAATCATCACTCATTAACCGATTGGCTCGACTCGCTATAAGCTTGCTCGCGGACTCTATACACAAACCACCAAAGTTTAAATTAATGATCAAAAAGGTCTTTCATAAGGATGTAATGATAGGCTCTTTCGTAAGGTATGAAGAATATGGTAATAGTGACTAAACAAGTGTAAGTAATCGAAGAGATGGCCAATTTCTCCAACTTCTCCACTTTTGTTTCTTCCTTTCTTGTCTTTGGTACTCACAAGCACTACTCACAACTTTTCTTGGATTTCTTGAGCTTCTTATGATTCATGCTTCCTTTCTTGGATATCTGAAAATCATAGGTTTAAGCTCATTCACACATATTTAAATAAAAATACAAAACACAACCAAAATACACATAAATACGGATAAAATAATATAAAAAAATATATATAAAAAGATACTAAAATCTAGGTGAAAATATCACTCATCACACCTCAACTTAAAGTGTTGTGCGTCCAAAAACAACAAAAATGATAAACCAAGGGGTGAGATTTTCACCTATGAAAAGACTAAACGAACATAAGTAATAACACATCGATAGCAATAAGAATTACAATTATGCTAAGTCATCCTACAACATTAAACTCATAACATGAAAAATTAACAAGTTCAATCTAAAGAGAATAAAAGTGTAATATAGTCCATTTTTAGTCCAGGCCTCACATAGGTTATAAATATCACTCAACACTTTTTAAAGTAGGGTAAATCATAACTCATTAATCGATTGGATCGACTCGCTATATGCTTGCTCGCGGACTCTATTCACAAACCACCAAAGTTTAAATTAATGATCAAAAAGGTCTTTCATAAGGATTTAATGATAGGCTCTTTGGTAAGGTACGAAGAATATGGTAATAGTGACTGAACAAGTGTATGTAATCGAAGATATTGCCAATTTCTCCAACTTCTCCACTTTTCTTTATTCCTTTCTTGTTTTTGGTACTCACAAGCACTACTTATCAACTTTTCTTGGATTTCTTAAGCTTCTTATGATTCATGCTTCCTTTCTTGGATAACTGAAAATCATCGGTTTAAGCTCATTCACACAAATTTCCATAAAAATACAAAACACAACCAAAATACTCATAAATACGGATAAAATAATTCAAATATACATATATAAAAAATACTAAAATCTAGGTGAAAATATCACTCATCACACCCCCAAACTTAAAGTGTTGTGCGTCCCCGATCAACGAAAAAGATAAACCAAGGGGTGAGATTTTCACATAGGAAAAGACTAAACGAACATAAGTAATAACACATCGATAGCAATAAGAATTACGATTATGCTAAGTCATCCTACAACATTAAACTCATAAAATGAAAAATTAACAAGTTCAATCTAAAGAGAATAAAAGTGTAATATAGTCCATTTTTAGTCCAGGCCTCACATAGGTTATAAATATCACTCTACACTCTTTAAATTAGGGTAAATCATCACTCATTAACCGATTGGATCGAATCGCTATACGCTTGCTCGCAAACACTATTCACAAACCACCAAAGTTTAAATTAATGATCAAAAATGTCTTTCATAAGGATTTAATGATAGGCTCTTTGGTAAGGTAGGAAGAATATGGTAATAGTGACTGAACAAGTGTAAGTAATCGAAGAGATGGCCAATTTCTCCAACTTCTTCACTTTTCTTTCTTCCTTTCTTGTCTTTGGTACTCACAAGCACTACTCACAACTTTTCTTGGATTTCTTGAGCTTCTTATGATTCATGCTTCCTTTCTTGGATAACTGAAAATCATAGGTTTAAGCTCATTCACACATATTTAAATAAAAATACAAAACACAACCAAAATACACATAAATACGGATAAAATAATATAAAAAAATATATAAAAAGATACTAAAATCTAGGTGAAAATATCACTCATCACACCTCAAACTTAAAGTGTTGTGCGTCCAAAAACAACAAAAATGATAAACCAAGGGGTGAGATTTTCACCTAGGAAAAGACTAAACGAACATAAGTAATAACACATCGATAGCAATAAGAATTACAATTATGCTAAGTCATCCTACAACATTAAACTCATAACATGAAAAATTAACAAGTTCAATTTAAAGAGAATAAAAGTGTAACATAGTCCATTTTTAGTCCAGGCCTCACATAGGTTATAAATATCACTCAACACTCTTTAAAGTAGGGTAAATCATAACTCATTAATCGATTGGATCGACTCGCTATACGCTTGCTCGCGGACTCTATTCACAAACCACCAAAGTTTAAATTAATGATCAAAAAGGTCTTTCATAAGGATTTAATGATAGGCTCTTTGGTAAGGTATGAAGAATACGGTAATAGTGACTGAACAAGTGTATGTAATCGAAGAGATTGCCAATTTCTCCAACTTCTCCACTTTTCTTTATTCCTTTCTTGTTTTTGGTACTCACAAGCACTACTTATCAACTTTTATTGGATTTCTTGAGCTTCTTATGATTCATGCTTCCTTTCTTGGATAACTGAAAATCATAGGTTTAAGCTCATTCACACAAATTTCCATAAAAATACAAAACACAACCAAAATACTCATAAATTCGGATAAAATAATTCAAATATACATATATAAAAAATACTAAAATCTAGGTAAAAATATCACTCATCACACCCCCAAACTTAAAGTGTTGTGCGTCCCCGATCAACGAAAAAGATAAACCAAGGGGTGAGATTTTCACCTAGGAAAAGACTAAACGAACATAAGTAATAACACATCGATAGCAATAAGAAATACAATTATGCTAAGTCATCCTACAATATTAAACTCATAACTTGAAAAATTGACAAGTTCAATCTAAAGAGAATAAAAGTGTAATATATTCCATTTTTAGTCCAAGCCTCACATAGGTTATAAATGTCACTCAACACTCTTTAAAGTAGAATAAATCATAACTCATTAACCGATTGGATCGACTCGCTATACGCTTGCTAGCGGACTCTATTCACAAACCACCAAAGTTTATATTAATTATCAAAAAGGTCTTTCATACGGATGTAATGATAGGCTCTTTGGTAAGGTAGGAAGAATATGGTAATAGTGACTGAACAAGTGTAAGTAATCGAAGAGATTGCCAATTTCTCCAACTTCTCCACTTTTCTTTATTCCTTTCTTATTTTTGGTACTCACAAGCACTACTTATCAACTTTTCTTGGATTTCTTGAGTTTCTCATGATTCATGCTTCCTTTCTTGGATAACTGAAAATCATAGGTTTAAGCTCATTCACACACATTTCCATATAAATACAAAACACAACCAAAATACTCATAAATACGGATAAAATAATACAAATATACATATATAAAAATACTAAAATCTAGGTGAAAATATCACTCATCACACCCCCCAAACTTAAAGTGCTGTGCGTCCCCCGATCAACGAAAAAGATAAACCAAGGGGTGAGATTTTTCACATAGGAAAAGACTAAACGAACATAAGTAATAACACATCGATAGCAATAAGAAATACAATTATGCTAAGTATCATCCTACAACATTAAACTCGTAAAATGAAAAATTACAAGTTCAATCTAAAGAGAATAAAAGTGTAATATAGTCCATTTTTTAGTCCAGGCCTCACATAGGTTATAAATATCACTCAACACTCTTTAAATTAGGGTAAATCATCAATCATTAACCGATTGGATCGAATCGCTATACGCTTGCTTGCGGACTCTATTCACAACACCAAAGTTTAAATAAATGATCAAAAAGGACTTTCATAAGGATTTAATGATTAGGCTCTTTGGTAAGGTAGGAAGAATATGGTAATAGTGACTGAACAAGTGTA
>CM042978.1:21091164-21135481 GCA_023678885.1 Pogostemon cablin
GGCTTGGACTAAAAATGGACTATATTACACTTTTATTCTCTTTAGATTGAACTGTTAATTTTTCATATTATAGTTTAATGTTGTAGGATGACTTAGCATAATTGTTATTCTTATTGCTATCGATGTGTTATTACTTATGTTCGTTTAGTCTTTTCCTAGGTGAAATCTCACCCCTCGGTTTATCATTTTCGTTGTTCAGAGACGCACAACACTTTAAGTTTGGGGGTGTGATGAGTGATATTTTCACCTAGATTTTAGTACATTTTATATGTATTTTTATATTATTTTATCCGTATTTAATGTGTATTTTGGTTGTATTTTGTATTTTTATGGAAATGTGTGTAAATGAGCTTAAACCTATGATTTTCAGTTATCCAAGAAAGGAAGCATGAATCAAAAGAAGCTCAATAAATCCAAGAAAAGTTGATGAGTAGTGCTTGTTAGTACAAAAGACAAGAAAGGAATAAAGAAAAGTGGAGAAGTTGGAGAAATTGGCCATCTCTTCGATTAATTACACTTGTTTAGTCACTATTACCATATTCTTCTTACCTTACCAAAGAGTCTATCATTACATCCTTATGAAAGACCTTTTTGATCATTAATTTAAACTTCGGTGGTTTGTGAATAGAGTTCGCGAGCAGGCTTATAGCGAGTCGAGCCAATCGTTTAATGAGTGATTATTTACCCTACTTTAAAAAGCGTGACGTTTATATCATATGTGATGCTTGGACTAAAAATTGACTATATTACACTTTTATCCTCTTTAGATTGAACTTTTTAATTTTTCATGTTATGAGTTTAATGTTGTAGGATGACTTAGCATAATTGTAATTCTTATTGCTATCGATGTGTTATTACTTATGTTCATTTAGTCTTTCCCTAGGAAAAAATCTCTCCCCTTGGTTTATCATTTTCGTTGTTTGGGGACGCACAACACTTTAAGTTTGGGGGTGTGATGAGTGATATTTTCACCCATATTTTAGTATATTTTTATATGTATTTTTGTATTATTATATCCATATTTTTGTGTATTTTGATTGTGTTTTGTATTTTTATGGAAATGTGTGTGAATGCGCTTAAACCTATTATTTTCAGTTATCCAAGAAAGGAAGCATGATTCATAAGAAGCTCAAGAAATCCAAGAAAAGTTGATGAGTAGTGATTGTGAGTACCAAAGACAAGAAAGGAAGAAAGAAAAGTGGAGAAGTTGGAGAAATTGGTCATCTCTTCGATTACTTACACTTGTTTAGTCACTATTATCATATTCTTCCTACCTTACCAAAGAGTCTATCATTACATCCTTATGAAAGACCTTTTTTTATCATTAATTTAAACTTTGGTGGTTTTTGAATAGAGTCCGAGAGCAAGCTTATAGCGAGTCGAGCCAATCGTTTAATGAGTGATTATTTACCCTACTTTAAAAAGTGTGACATTTATAACCTATGTGAGGCTTGGACTAAAAATGGACTATATTACACTTTTATTCTCTTTTGATTGAACTTGTTAATTTTTCATATTATGAGTTTAATGTTGTAGGATGATTTAGCATAATTGTAATTCTTAATGCTATCGATGTGTTATTACTTATGTTCGTTTAGTCTTTTCCTAGGTGAAAATCTCACCCTTCGGTTTATCATTTTCGTTGTTCGGGGACGCACGACACTTTAAGTTTGGGGGTGTGATGAGTGATATTTTCACCTAGAATTTAATACCTTTTTATATGTATTTTTATATTATTTTATCCGTATTTAAGTGTATTTTGGTTGTATTTTTTATTTTTATGGAAATGTGTGTAAATGAGCTTAAACCTATGGTTTTCAGTTATTCAAGAAAGGAAGCATGAATCAAAAGAAGATCAATAAATCCAAGAAAAGTTGATGAGTAGTGCTTGTGAGTACCAAAGACAAGAAAGGAAGAAAGGAAAGTGGAGAAGTTGGAGAAATTGGTCATCTCTTCGATTACTTACACTTGTTAAGTCACTATTACCATATTCTTCCTACCTTACCAAAGAGTCTATCATTACATCCTTATGAATGACTTTTTGATCATTAATTAAAACTTTGGAGGTTTATGAATAGAGTACGCGAGCAAGCTTATAGCGAGTCTAGCCAATCGGTTAATGAGTGATGATTTACCCTACTTTAAAGAGTGTTGAGTGACATTTATAACCTATGTGAGGCTTGGACTAAAAATGGACTATATTACACATTTATTCTCCTTAGATTGAACTTGTTAATTTTTCATGTTATGAGTTTAATGTTGTAGGATGACTTAGCATAATTGTAATTCTTATTGCTATCGATGTGTTATTACTTATGTTCATTTAGTCTTTTCCTAGGTAAAAATCTCACCCCTTGGTTTATCATTTTCGTTGTTCGGGGACGCACAACACTTTAAGTTTGGGGGTGTGATGAGTGATATTTTCACCCATATTTTAGTATATTTTTATATGTATTTTTGTATTATTATATCCATATTTTTGTGTATTTTGATTGTGTTTTGTATTTTTATGGAAATGTGTGTGAATGCGCTTAAACCTATTATTTTCAGTTATCCAAGAAAGGAAGCATGATTCATAAGAAGCTCAAGAAATCCAAGAAAAGTTGATGAGTAGTGATTGTGAGTACCAAAGACAAGAAAGGAAGAAAGAAAAGTGGAGAAGTTGGAGAAATTGGTCATCTCTTCGATTACTTACACTTGTTTAGTCACTATTATCATATTCTTCCTACCTTACCAAAGAGTCTATCATTACATCCTTATGAAAGACCTTTTTTTATCATTAATTTAAACTTTGGTGGTTTTTGAATAGAGTCCGAGAGCAAGCTTATAGCGAGTCGAGCCAATCGTTTAATGAGTGATTATTTACCCTACTTTAAAAAGTGTGACATTTATAACCTATGTGAGGCTTGGACTAAAAATGGACTATATTACACTTTTATTCTCTTTTGATTGAACTTGTTAATTTTTCATATTATGAGTTTAATGTTGTAGGATGATTTAGCATAATTGTAATTCTTAATGCTATCGATGTGTTATTACTTATGTTCGTTTAGTCTTTTCCTAGGTGAAAATCTCACCCCTTCGGTTTATCATTTTCGTTGTTCGGGGACGCACGACACTTTAAGTTTGGGGGTGTGATGAGTGATATTTTCACCTAGAATTTAGTACCTTTTTATATGTATTTTTATATTATTTTATCCGTATTTAAGTGTATTTTGGTTGTATTTTTTATTTTTATGGAAATGTGTGTAAATGAGCTTAAACCTATGATTTTCAGTTATTCAAGAAAGGAAGCATGAATCAAAAGAAGATCAATAAATCCAAGAAAAGTTGATGAGTAGTGCTTGTGAGTACCAAAGACAAGAAAGGAAGAAAGGAAAGTGGAGAAGTTGGAGAAATTGGTCATCTCTTCGATTACTTACACTTGTTAAGTCACTATTACCA
Organism: Pogostemon cablin; assembly: GCA_023678885.1. Lineage (NCBI taxonomy): Eukaryota > Viridiplantae > Streptophyta > Magnoliopsida > Lamiales > Lamiaceae > Pogostemon > Pogostemon cablin. The sequence goes on from CM042978.1 coordinate 21,094,609, forward strand.
TATTCTTCCTACCTTACCAAAGAGTCTATCATTACATCCTTATGAATGACTTTTTGATCATTAATTAAAACTTTGGAGGTTTATGAATAGAGTACGCGAGCAAGCTTATAGCGAGTCTAGCCAATCGGTTAATGAGTGATGATTTACCCTACTTTAAAGAGTGTTGAGTGACATTTATAACCTATGTGAGGCTTGGACTAAAAATGGACTATATTACACATTTATTCTCCTTAGATTGAACTTGTTAATTTTTCATGTTATGAGTTTAATGTTGTAGGATGACTTAGCATAATTGTAATTCTTATTGCTATCGATGTGTTATTACTTATGTTCATTTAGTCTTTTCCTAGGTAAAAATCTCACCCCTTGGTTTATCATTTTCGTTGTTCGGGGACGCACAACACTTTAAGTTTGGGGGTGTGATGAGTGATATTTTCACCCATATTTTAGTATATTTTTATATGTATTTTTGTATTATTATATCCATATTTTTGTGTATTTTGATTGTGTTTTGTATTTTTATGGAAATGTGTGTGAATGCGCTTAAACCTATTATTTTCAGTTATCCAAGAAAGGAAGCATGATTCATAAGAAGCTCAAGAAATCCAAGAAAAGTTGATGAGTAGTGATTGTGAGTACCAAAGACAAGAAAGGAAGAAAGAAAAGTGGAGAAGTTGGAGAAATTGGTCATCTCTTCGATTACTTACACTTGTTTAGTCACTATTATCATATTCTTCCTACCTTACCAAAGAGTCTATCATTACATCCTTATGAAAGACCTTTTTTTATCATTAATTTAAACTTTGGTGGTTTTTGAATAGAGTCCGAGAGCAAGCTTATAGCGAGTCGAGCCAATCGTTTAATGAGTGATTATTTACCCTACTTTAAAAAGTGTGACATTTATAACCTATGTGAGGCTTGGACTAAAAATGGACTATATTACACTTTTATTCTCTTTTGATTGAACTTGTTAATTTTTCATATTATGAGTTTAATGTTGTAGGATGATTTAGCATAATTGTAATTCTTAATGCTATCGATGTGTTATTACTTATGTTCGTTTAGTCTTTTCCTAGGTGAAAATCTCACCCTTCGGTTTATCATTTTCGTTGTTCGGGGACGCACGACACTTTAAGTTTGGGGGTGTGATGAGTGATATTTTCACCTAGAATTTAGTACCTTTTTATATGTATTTTTATATTATTTTATCCGTATTTAAGTGTATTTTGGTTGTATTTTTTATTTTTATGGAAATGTGTGTAAATGAGCTTAAACCTATGATTTTCAGTTATTCAAGAAAGGAAGCATGAATCAAAAGAAGATCAATAAATCCAAGAAAAGTTGATGAGTAGTGCTTGTGAGTACCAAAGACAAGAAAGGAAGAAAGGAAAGTGGAGAAGTTGGAGAAATTGGTCATCTCTTCGATTACTTACACTTGTTAAGTCACTATTACCATATTCTTCCTACCTTACCAAAGAGTCTATCATTACATCCTTATGAATGACTTTTTGATCATTAATTAAAACTTTGGAGGTTTATGAATAGAGTACGCGAGCAAGCTTATAGCGAGTCTAGCCAATCGGTTAATGAGTGATGATTTACCCTACTTTAAAGAGTGTTGAGTGACATTTATAACCTATGTGAGGCTTGGACTAAAAATGGACTATATTACACATTTATTCTCCTTAGATTGAACTTGTTAATTTTTCATGTTATGAGTTTAATGTTGTAGGATGACTTAGCATAATTGTAATTCTTATTGCTATCGATGTGTTATTACTTATGTTCATTTAGTCTTTTCCTAGGTAAAAATCTCACCCCTTGGTTTATCATTTTCGTTGTTCGGGGACGCACAACACTTTAAGTTTGGGGGTGTGATGAGTGATATTTTCACCCAGATTTTAGTATATTTTTATATGTATTTTTGTATTATTATATCCCTATTTTTATGTATTTTGATTGTGTTTTATATTTTTATGGAAATGTGTGTGAATGAGCTTAAACCTATTATTTTCAGTTATCCAAGAAAGGAAGCATGAATCATAAGAAGCTCAAGAAATCCAAGAAAAGTTGATGAGTAGTGCTTGTGAGTACCAATGACAAGAAAGGAAGAAAGAAAAGTGGAGAAGTTTGAGAAATTGGTCATCTCTTCGATTACTTACACTAGTTAAGTCACTATTACCATATTCTTCCTACCTTACCAAAGAGTCTATCATTATATCCTTATGAATGACTTTTTGATCATTAATTTAAACTTTGGAGGTTTGTGAATAGAGTACGCGAGCAAGCTTATATCGAGTCGAGCCAATCGGTTAATGAGTGATGATTTACCCTACTTTAAAGAGTGTTGAGTGACATTTATAACCTATATGAGGCTTAGACTAAAAATGGATTATATTACACATTTATTCTCCTTAAATTGAACTTGTTAATTTTTCATGTTATGAGTTTAATGTTGTAGGATGACTTAGCATAATTGTAATTCTTATTGCTATCGATGTGTTATTACTTATGTTCATTTAGTCTTTTCCTAGGTAAAAATCTCACCCCTTGGTTTATCATTTTCGTTGTTCGGGGACGCACAACACTTTAAGTTTAGGGGTGTGATGAGTGATATTTTCACCCAAATTTTAGTATATTTTTATATGTATTTTTGTATTATTATATCTGTATTTATGTGTATTTTGATTGTGTTTTGTATTTTTATGGAAATGTGTGTGAATGAGCTTAAACCTATTATTTTCAGTTATCCAAGAACGGAAGCATGATTCATAAGAAGCTCTAGAAATCTAAGAAAAGTTGATGAGTAGTGCTTGTGAGTACCAAAGACAAGAAAGGAAGAAAGAAAAGTGGAGAAGTTGGAGAAATTGGTCATCTCTTAGATTACTTACACTTGTTTAGTTACATTATCATATTCTTCCTGCCTTACCAAAGAGTCTATCATTACATCCTTATGAAAGACCTTTTTTGTCATTAATTTAAACTTTGGTGGTATGTGAATAGAGTCCGCGATCAAGCTTATAGCGAGTCGAGCCAATCGTTTAATGAGTGATTATTTACCCTACTTTAAAAAGTGTGACATTTATAACCTATGTGAGGCTTGGACTAAAAATGGACTATATTACACTTTTATTCTCTTTAGATTGAACTTGTTAATTTTTCATATTATGAGTTTAACGTTGTAGGATGATTTAGCATAATTGTTATTCTTAATGCTATCGATGTGTTATTACTTATCTTCGTTTTGTCTTTTCCTAGGTGAAAATCTCACCCCTCGGTTTATCATTTTCGTTGTTCGGGGACGCACAACACTTTAAGTTTGGGGGTGTGATGAGTGATATTTTCACCTAGATTTTAGTACATTTTTATATGTATTTTTATATTATTTTATCCGTATTTAAGTGTATTTTGGTTGTATTTTGATTTTTAAGGAAATGTGTGTAAATGAGCTTAGACCTATGATTTTCAGTTATTCAAGAAAGGAAGCATGAATCAAAAGAAGCTCAATAAATCCAAGAAAAGTTGATGAGTAGTGCTTGTGAGTACCAAAGACAAGAAAGGAAGAAAGAAAAGTGGAGATGTTGGAGAAATTGGTCATCTCTTCGATTACTTAGACTAGTTAAGTCACTATTACCATATTTTTCCTACATTACCAAAGAGTCTATCCTTACATCCTTATGAATGACTTTTTGATCATTAATTTAAACTTTGGAGGTTTGTGAATAGAGTACGCGAGAAAGCTTATAGCGAGTCGAGCCAATCGGTTAATGAGTGATGATTTACCCTACTTTAAAGAGTGTTGAGTGACATTTGTAACCTATGTGAGGCTTGGACTAAAAATGGACTATATTACACATTTATTCTCCTTAGATTGAACTTGTTAATTTTTCATGTTATGAGTTTAATGTTGTAGGATGACTTAGCATAATTGTAATTCTTATTGCTATCGATGTGTTATTACTTATGTTCATTTAGTCTTTACCTAGGTAAAAATCTCGCCCCTTGGTTTATTATTTTCGTTGTTCGGGGACGCACAACACTTTAAGTTTGGGGGTGTGATGAGTGATATTTTCACCCAGATTTTAGTATATTTTTATATGTATTTTTGTATTATTATATCCATATTTTTATGTATTTTAATTGTGTTTTATATTTTTATGGAAATGTGTGTGAATGAGCTTAAACCTATTATTTTCTGTTATCCAAGAAAGGAAGCATGAATCATAAGAAGCTCAAGAAATCCAAGAAAAGTTGATGAGTAGTGCTTGTGAGTACCAATGACAAGAAAGGAAGAAAGAAAAGTGGAGAAGTTGGAGAAATTGGTCATCTCTTCGATTACTTACACTAGTTAAGTCACTATTACCATATTCTTCCAACCTTACCAAAGAGTCTATCATTATATCCTTATGAAAGACTTTTTGATCATTAATTTAAACTTTGGAGGTTTGTGAATAGAGTCCGCGAGCATGCTTATAGCGAGTCGAGCCAATCGGTTAATGAGTGATGATTTACCCTACTTTAAAGAGTGTTGAGTGACATTTATAACCTATGTGAGGCTTGAACTAAAAATGGACTATATTACACATTTATTCTCCTTAGATTGAACTTGTTAATTTTTCATGTTATGAGTTTAATGTTGTAGGATGACTTAGCATAATTTTGATTCTTATTGCTATCGATGTGTTATTACTTATGTTCATTTAGTCTTTCCCTAGGTAAAAATCTCACCCCTTGGTTTATCATTTTCGTTGTTCGGGGACGCACAACACTTTAAGTTTGAGGGTGTGATGAGTGATATTTTCACTCATATTTTAGTATATTTTTATATGTATTTTTGTATTATTATATCCATATTTTTGTGTATTTTGATTGTGTTTTGTATTTTTATGGAAATGTGTGTGAATGAGCTTAAACCTATTATTTTCAGTTATCCAAGAAAGGAAGCATGATTCATAAGAAGCTCTAGAAATCCAAGAAAAGTTGATGAGTAGTGCTTGTGAGTACCAAAGACAAGAAAGGAAGAAAGAAAAGTGGAGAAGTTGGAGAAATTGGTCATCTCTTAGATTACTTACACTTGTTTAGTCACTATTATCATATTCTTCCTACCTTACCAAAGAGTCTATCATTACATCCTTATGAAAGACCTTTTTTATCATTAATTTAAACTTTGGTGCTATGTGAATAGAGTCCGCGAGCAAGCTTATAGCGAGTCGAGCCAATCGTTTAATGAGTGATTATTTACCTTACTTTAAAAAGTGTGACATTTATAACCTATGTGAGGCTTGGACTAAAAATGGACTATATTACACTTTTATTCTCTTTAGATTGAACTTGTTAATTTTTCATATTATGAGTTTAATGTTGTAGGATGATTTAGCATAATTGTTATTCTTAATACTATCGATGTGTTATTACTTATGTTCGTTTAGTCTTTTCCTAGGTGAAAATCTCACCCCTCGGTTTATCATTTTCGTTGTTCGGGGACGCACAACACTTTAAGTTTGGGGGTGTGATGAGTGATATTTTCACCTAGATTTTAGTACATTTTTATATGTATTTTTATATTATTTTATCCGTATTTAAGTGTATTTTGGTTGTATTTTGTATTTTTAAGGAAATGTGTGTAAATTAGCTTAAACCTATGATTTTCAGTTATTCAAGAAAGGAAGCATGAATCAAAAGAAGCTCAATAAATCCAAGAAAAGTTGATGAGTAGTGCTTGTGAGTACCAAAGACAAGAAAGGAAGAAAGAAAAGTGGAGATGTTGGAGAAATTGGTCATCTCTTCGATTACTTACACTAGTTAAGTCACTATTACCATATTCTTCCTACCTTACCAAAGAGTCTATCCTTACATCCTTATGAATGACTTTTTGATCATTAATTTAAACTTTGGAAGTTTGTTAATAGAGTACGCGAGAAAGCTTATAGCGAGTCGAGCCAATCGGTTAATGAGTGATGATTTACCCTACTTTAAAGAGTGTTGAGTGACATTTGTAACCTATGTGAGGCTTGGACTAAAAATGGACTATATTACACATTTATTCTCCTTAGATTGAACTTGTTAATTTTTCATGTTATGAGTTTAATGTTGTAGGATGACTTAGCATAATTGTAATTCTTATTGCTATCGATGTGTTATTACTTATGTTCATTTAGTCTTTCCCTAGTTAAAAATCACGCCCCTTGGTTTATTATTTTCGTTGTTCGGGGACGCACAACACTTTAAGTTTGGGGGTGTGATGAGTGATATTTTCACCCAGATTTTAGTATATTTTTATATGTATTTTTGTATTATTATATCCATTTTTTTATGTATTTTGATTGTGTTTTATATTTTTATGGAAATGTGTGTGAATGAGCTTAAACCTATTATTTTCAGTAATCCAAGAAAGGAAGCATGAATCATAAGAAGCTCAAGAAATCCAAGAAAAGTTGATGAGTAGTGCTTGTGAGTACCAATGACAAGAAAGGAAGAAAGAAAAGTGGAGAAGTTGGAGAAATTGGTCACCTCTTCGATTACTTACACTAGTTAAGTCACTATTACCATATTATTCCTACCTTACCAAAGAGTCTATCATTACATCCTTATGAAAGACTTTTCGATCATTAATTTAAAATTTGGAGGTTTGTGAATAGAGTACGCGAGAAAGCTTATAGCGAGTCGAGCCAATCGGTTAATGAGTGATGATTTACCCTACTTTAAAGAGTGTTGAGTGACATTTATAACCTATGTGAGGCTTGGACTAAAATGGACTATATTACACATTTATTCTCCTTAGATTGAACTTGTTAATTTTTCATGTTATGAGTTTAATGTTGTAGGATGACTTAGCATAATTGTAATTCTTATTGCTATCGATGTGTTATTACTTATGTTCATTTAGTCTTTTCCTAGGTAAAAATCTCACCCCTTGGTTTATCATTTTCGTTGTTCGGGGACGCACAACACTTTAAGTTTGGGGGTGTGATGAGTGATATTTTCACCCAGATTTTAGTATATTTTTATATGTATTTTGTATTATTATATCCGTATTTATGTGTATTTTGATTGTATTTTATATTTTTATGGAAATGTGTCTAAATGAGCTTAAACCTAATATTTTCAGTTATCCAAGAAAGGAAGCATAAATCATAAGAAGCTCAAGAAATCCAAGAAAAATTGATGAGTAGTGCTTGTGAATACCAAAGACAAGAAAGGAAGAAAGAAAAGTGGAGAAGTTGGAGAAATTTGTCATCTCTTCGATTACTTACACTTGTTTAGTCACTATTTTCATATTCTTCATACCTTACCAAAGAGTCTATCATTACATCCTTATGAAAGACCTTTTTTATCATTAATTTAAACTTTGGTGGTTTGTGAATAGAGTCCGCGAGCAATCTTATAGCGAGTCGAGCCAATCGTTTAATGAGTGATTATTTACCCTACTTTAAAAAGTGTGACATTTATAACCTATGTGAGGCCTGGACTAAAAATGGACTATATTACACATTTATTCTCCTTAGATTGAACTTGTTAATTTTTCATGTTATGAGTTTAATGTTGTAGGATGACTTAGCGTAATTGTAATTCTTATTGCTATCGATGTGTTATTACTTATGTTCATTTAGTCTTTCCCTAGGTAAAAATCTCACCCCTTGGTTTATCATTTTCGTTGTTCGGGGACGCACAACACTTTAAGTTTGGGGGTGTGATGAGTGATATTTTCACCTAGATTTTAGTACCTTTTTATATGTATTTTTATATTATTTTATCCGTATTTAAGTGTATTTTTGTTGTATTTTGTATTTTTAAGGAAATGTGTGTAAATGAGCTTAAACCTATGATTTTCAGTTATTCAAGAAAGGAAGCATGAATCAAAAGAAGCTCAATAAATCCAAGAAAAGTTGATGAGTAGTGCTTGTGAGTACCAAAGACAAGAAAGGAAGAAAGAAAAGTGGAGAAGTTGGAGAAATTGGTCATCTCTTCGATTACTTACACTAGTTAAGTCACTATTACCATATTCTTCCTACCTTACCAAAGAGTCTTTCATTACATCCTTATGAATGACTTTTTGATCATTAATTTAAACTTTGGAGGTTTGTGAATAGAGTACGCGAGAAAGCTTATAGCGAGTCGAGCCAATCGGTTAATGAGTGATGATTTACCCTACTTTAAAGAGTGTTGAGTGACATTTGTAACCTATGTGAGGCTTGGACTAAAAATGGACTATATTACACATTTATTCTCCTTAGATTGAACTTGTTAATTTTTCATGTTATGAGTTTAATGTTGTAGGATGACTTAGCATAATTGTAATTCTTATTGCTATCGATTTGTTATTACTTATGTTCATTTAGTCTTTCCCTAGGTAAAAATCTCGCCCCTTGGTTTATCATTTTCGTTGTTCGGGGACGCACAACACTTTAAGTTTGGGGGTGTGATGAGTGATATTTTCACCCAGATTTTAATATATTTTTATATGTATTTTTGTATTATTATATACATATTTTTATGTATTTTGATTGTGTTTTATATTTTTATGGAAATGTGTGTGAATGAGCTTAAACCTATTATTTTCAGTTATCCAGGAAAGGAAGCATGAATCATAAGAAGCTCAAGAAATCCAAGAAAAGTTGATGAGTAGTGCTTGTGAGTACCAATGAAAAGAAAGGAAGAAAGAAAAGTGGAGAAGTTGGAGAAATTGGTCATCTCTTCGATTACTTACACTAGTTAAGTCACTATTAACATATTTTTCCTACCTTACCAAAGAGTCTATCATTACATCCTTATAAAAGACTTTTTTATCATTAATTTAAACTTTGAAGGTTTGTGAATAGAGTACGCGAGAAAGCTTATAGCGAGTCGAGCCAATCGGTTAATGAGTGATGATTTACCCTACTTTAAAGAGTGTTGAGTGACATTTATAACCTATGTAAGGCTTGAACTAAAAATGGACTATATTACACATTTATTCTCCTTAGATTGAACTTGTTAATTTTTCATGTTATGAGTTTAATGTTGTAGGATGACTTAGCATAATTGTAATTCTTATTGCTATCGATGTGTTATTACTTATGTTCATTTAGTCTTTCCCTAGGTAAAAATCTCACCCTTGGTTTATCATTTTCGTTGTTCGGGGATGCACAACACTTTAAGTTTGGGGGTGTGATGAGTGATATTTTCACTCAGATTTTAGTATATTTTTATATGTATTTTTGTATTATTATATCCATATTTTTGTGTATTTTGATTGTGTTTTGTATTTTTATGGAAATGTATGTGAATGAGCTTAAACCTATTATTTTCAGTTATCTAAGAAAGGAAGCATGATTCATAAGAAGCTCAAGAAATCCAATAAAAGTTGATGAGTAGTGCTTGTGAGTACCAAAGACAAGAAAAGAAGAAAGAAAAGTGGAGAAGTTTGAGAAATTGGTCATCTCTTCGATTACTTACACTTGTTTAGTCACTATTATCATATTCTTCCTACCTTACCAAAGAGTCTATCATTACATCCTTATGAAAGACCTTTTTTATCATTAATTTAAACATTGGTGGTTTGTGAATAGAGTCCGCGAGCAAGCTTATAGCGAGTCGAGCCAATCGTTTAATGAGTAATTATTTACCCTACTTTAAAAAGTGTGACATTTATAACCTATGTGAGACTTGGACTAAAAATGGACTATATTACACTTTTATTCTCTTTAGATTGAACTTGTTACTTTTTCATATTATGAATTTAATGTTGTAGGATGATTTAGCATAATTGTTATTCTTAATGCTATCGATGTATTATTACTTATGTTCGTTTAGTCTTTTCCTAGGTGAAAATCTCACCCCTCGGTTTATCATTTTCGTTGTTCGGGGACGCACAACACTTTAAGTTTGGGGGTGTGATGAGTGATATTTTCACCTAGATTTTAGTACCTTTTTATATGTATTTTTATATTATTTTATCCGTATTTAAGTGTATTTCGGTTGTATTTTGTATTTTTAAGGAAATGTGTGTAAATGAGCTTAAACCTATGATTTTCAGTTATTCAAGAAAGGAAGCATGAATCAAAAGAAGCTCAATAAATCCAATAAAAGTTGATGAGTAGTGCTTGTGAGTACCAAAGACAAGAAAGGAAGAAAGAAAAGTGGAGAAGTTGGAGAAATTGGTCATCTCTTCGATTACTTACACTAGTTAAGTCACTATTACCATATTCTTCCTACCTTACCAAAGAGTCTTTCATTACATCCTTATGAATGACTTTTTGATCTTTAATTTAAACTTTGGAGGCTTGTGAATAGAGTACGCGAGAAAGCTTATAGCGAGTCGAGCCAATCGGTTAATGAGTGATGATTTACCCTACTTTAAAGAGTGTTGAGTGACATTTGTAACCTATGTGAGGCTTGGACTAAAAATGGACTATATTACACATTTATTCTCCTTAGATTGAACTTGTTAATTTTTCATGTTATGAGTTTAATGTTGTAGGATGACTTAGCATAATTGTAATTCTTATTGCTATCGATGTGTTATTACTTATGTTCATTTAGTCTTTCCCTAGGTAAAAATCTCGCCCCTTGGTTTATCATTTTCGTTGTTCGGGGACGCACAACACTTTAAGTTTGGGGGTGTGATGAGTGATATTTTCACCCAGATTTTAATATATATATTTATATGTATTTTTGTATTATTATATATATATTTTTATGTATTTTGATTGTGTTTTATATTTATATGGAAATGTGTGTGAATGAGCTTAAACCTATTATTTTCAGTTATCCAGGAAAGGAAGCATGAATCATAAGAAGCTCAAGAAATCCAAGAAAAGTTGATGAGTAGTGCTTGTGAGTACCAATGAAAAGAAAGGAAGAAAGAAAAGTGGAGAAGTTGGAGAAATTGGTCATCTCTTCGATTACTTACACTAGTTAAGTCACTATTAACATATTTTTCCTACCTTACCAAGAGTCTATCATTACATCCTTATGAAAGACTTTTTTATCATTAATTTAAACTTTGAAGGTTTGTGAATAGAGTACGCGAGAAAGCTTATAGCGAGTCGAGCCAATCGGTTAATGAGTGATGATTTACCCTACTTTAAAGAGTGTTGAGTGACATTTATAACCTATGTAAGGCTTGAACTAAAAATGGACTATATTACACATTTATTCTCCTTAGATTGAACTTGTTAATTTTTCATGTTATGAGTTTAATGTTGTAGGATGACTTAGCATAATTGTAATTCTTATTGCTATCGATGTGTTATTACTTATGTTCATTTAGTCTTTCCCTAGGTAAAAATCTCACCCTTGGTTTATCATTTTCGTTGTTCGGGGACGCACAACACTTTAAGTTTGGGGGTGTGATGAGTGATATTTTCACTCAGATTTTAGTATATTTTTATATGTATTTTTGTATTATTATATCCATATTTTTGTGTATTTTGATTGTGTTTTGTATTTTTATGGAAATGTGTGTGAATGAGCTTAAACCTATTATTTTCAGTTATCCAAGAAAGGAAGCATGATTCATAAGAAGCTCAAGAAATCCAAGAAAAGTTGATGAGTAGTGCTTGTGAGTACCAAAGACAAGAAAGGAAGAAAGAAAAGTGGAGAAGTTTGAGAAATTGGTCATCTCTTCGATTACTTACACTTGTTTAGTCACTATTATCATATTCTTCCTACCTTACCAAAGAGTCTATCATTACATCCTTATGAAAGACCTTTTTTATCATTAATTTAAACTTTGGTGGTTTGTGAATAGAGTCCGCGAGCAAGCTTATAGCGAGTCGAGCCAATCGTTTAATGAGTAATTATTTACCCTACTTTAAAAAGTGTGACATTTATAACCTATGTGAGACTTGGACTAAAAATGGACTATATTACACTTTTATTCTCTTTAGATTGAACTTGTTAATTTTTCATATTATGAATTTAATGTTGTAGGATGATTTAGCATAATTGTTATTCTTAATGCTATCGATGTATTATTACTTATGTTCGTTTAGTCTTTTCCTTGGTGAAAATCTCACCCCTCGGTTTATCATTTTCGTTGTTCGGGGACGCACAACACTTTAAGTTTGGGGGTGTGATGAGTGATATTTTCACCTAGATTTTAGTACCTTTTTATATGTATTTTTATATTATTTTATCCGTATTTAAGTGTATTTTGGTTGTATTTTGTATTTTTAAGGAAATGTGTGTAAATGAGCTTAAACCTATGATTTTCAGTTATTCAAGAAAGGAAGCATGAATCAAAAGAAGCTCAATAAATCCAATAAAAGTTGATGAGTAGTGCTTGTGAGTACCAAAGACAAGAAAGGAAGAAAGAAAAGTGAAGAAGTTGGTGAAATTGGTCATCTCTTCGATTACTTACACTAGTTAAGTCACTATTACCATATTCTTCCTACCTTACCAAAGAGTCTATCATTACATCCTTATGAAAGACTTTTTGATCATTAATTTAAACTTTGGAGGTTTGTGAATAGAGTACGCGAGAAAGCTTATAGCGAGTCGAGCCAATCGGTTAATGAGTGATGATTTACCCTACTTTAAAGAGTGTTGAGTGACATTTATAACCTATGTGATGCTTGGACTAAAAATGGACTATATTACACATTTATTCTCCTTAGATTGAACTTGTTAATTTTTCATGTTATGAGTTTAATGTTGTAGGATGACTTAGCATAATTGTAATTCTTATTGCTATCGATGTGTTATTACTTATGTTCATTTAGTCTTTCCCTAGGTAAAAATCTCGCCCCTTGGTTTATCATTTTCGTTGTTCGGGGACGCACAACACTTTAAGTTTGGGGGTGTGATGAGTGATATTTTCACCTAGATTTTAGTACCTTTTTATATGTATTTTTATATTATTTTATCCGTATTTAAGTGTATTTTGGTTGTATTTTGTATTTTTAAGGAAATGTGTGTAAATGAGCTTAAACCTATGATTTTCAGTTATCCAAGAAAGGAAGCATGAATCATAAGAAGCTCAAGAAATCCAAGAAAAGTTGATGAGTAGTGCTTGTGAGTACCAATGACAAGAAAGGAAGAAAGAAAAGTGGAGAAGTTGGAGAAATTGGTCATCTCTTCGATTACTTACACTAGTTAAGTCACTATTACCATATTTTTGCTACCTTACCAAAGAGTCTATCATTACATCCTTATGAAAGACTTTTTTTATCATTAATTTAAACTTTGAAGGTTTGTGAATAGAGTACGCGAGAAAGCTTATAGCGAGTCGAGCCAATCGGTTAATGAGTGATGATTTACCCTACTTTAAAGAGTGTTGAGTGACATTTATAACCTATGTGAGGCTTGGACTAAAAATGGACTATATTACACATTTATTCTCCTTAGATTGAACTTGTTAATTTTTAATGTTATGAGTTTAATGTTGTAGGATGACTTATCATAATTGTAATTCTTATTGCTATCGATGTGTTATTACTTATGTTCATTTAGTCTTTCCCTAGGTAAAAATCTCACCCCTTGGTTTATCATTTTCGTTGTTCGGGGACGCACAACACTTTAAGTTTGGGGGTGTGATGAGTGATATTTTCACCCAAATTTTAGTATATTTTTATATGTATTTTGTATTATTATATCCATATTTTTGTGTATTTTGATTGTGTTTTGTATTTTTATGGAAATGTGTGTGAATGAGCTTAAACCTATTATTTTCAGTTATCCAAGAAAGGAAGCATGATTCATAAGAAGCTCAAGAAATCCAAGAAAAGTTGATGAGTAGTGCTTGTGAGTACCAAAGACAAGAAAGGAAGAAAGAAAAGTGGAGAAGTTTGAGAAATTGGTCATCTCTTCGATTACTTACACTTGTTTAGTCACTATTATCATATTCTTCCTACCTTACCAAAGAGTCTATCATTACATCCTTATGAAAGACCTTTTTTATCATTAATTTAAACTTTGGTGGTTTGTGAATAGAGTCCGCGAGCAAGCTTATAGCGAGTCGAGCCAATCGTTTAATGAGTAATTATTTACCCTACTTTAAAAAGTGTGACATTTATAACCTATGTGAGACTTGGACTAAAAATGGACTATATTACACTTTTATTCTCTTTAGATTGAACTTGTTAATTTTTCATATTATGAATTTAATGTTGTAGGATGATTTAGCATAATTGTTATTCTTAATGCTATCGATGTATTATTACTTATGTTCGTTTAGTCTTTTCCTTGGTGAAAATCTCACCCCTCGGTTTATCATTTTCGTTGTTCGGGGACGCACAACACTTTAAGTTTGGGGGTGTGATGAGTGATATTTTCACCTAGATTTTAGTACCTTTTTATATGTATTTTTATATTATTTTATCCGTATTTAAGTGTATTTTGGTTGTATTTTGTATTTTTAAGGAAATGTGTGTAAATGAGCTTAAACCTATGATTTTCAGTTATTCAAGAAAGGAAGCATGAATCAAAAGAAGCTCAATAAATCCAATAAAAGTTGATGAGTAGTGCTTGTGAGTACCAAAGACAAGAAAGGAAGAAAGAAAAGTGAAGAAGTTGGTGAAATTGGTCATCTCTTCGATTACTTACACTAGTTAAGTCACTATTACCATATTCTTCCTACCTTACCAAAGAGTCTATCATTACATCCTTATGAAAGACTTTTTGATCATTAATTTAAACTTTGGAGGTTTGTGAATAGAGTACGCGAGAAAGCTTATAGCGAGTCGAGCCAATCGGTTAATGAGTGATGATTTACCCTACTTTAAAGAGTGTTGAGTGACATTTATAACCTATGTGATGCTTGGACTAAAAATGGACTATATTACACATTTATTCTCCTTAGATTGAACTTGTTAATTTTTCATGTTATGAGTTTAATGTTGTAGGATGACTTAGCATAATTGTAATTCTTATTGCTATCGATGTGTTATTACTTATGTTCATTTAGTCTTTCCCTAGGTAAAAATCTCGCCCCTTGGTTTATCATTTTCGTTGTTCGGGGACGCACAACACTTTAAGTTTGGGGGTGTGATGAGTGATATTTTCACCTAGATTTTAGTACCTTTTTATATGTATTTTTATATTATTTTATCCGTATTTAAGTGTATTTTGGTTGTATTTTGTATTTTTAAGGAAATGTGTGTAAATGAGCTTAAACCTATGATTTTCAGTTATCCAAGAAAGGAAGCATGAATCATAAGAAGCTCAAGAAATCCAAGAAAAGTTGATGAGTAGTGCTTGTGAGTACCAATGACAAGAAAGGAAGAAAGAAAAGTGGAGAAGTTGGAGAAATTGGTCATCTCTTCGATTACTTACACTAGTTAAGTCACTATTACCATATTTTTGCTACCTTACCAAAGAGTCTATCATTACATCCTTATGAAAGACTTTTTTATCATTAATTTAAACTTTGAAGGTTTGTGAATAGAGTACGCGAGAAAGCTTATAGCGAGTCGAGCCAATCGGTTAATGAGTGATGATTTACCCTACTTTAAAGAGTGTTGAGTGACATTTATAACCTATGTGAGGCTTGGACTAAAAATGGACTATATTACACATTTATTCTCCTTAGATTGAACTTGTTAATTTTTAATGTTATGAGTTTAATGTTGTAGGATGACTTATCATAATTGTAATTCTTATTGCTATCGATGTGTTATTACTTATGTTCATTTAGTCTTTCCCTAGGTAAAAATCTCACCCCTTGGTTTATCATTTTCGTTGTTCGGGGACGCACAACACTTTAAGTTTGGGGGTGTGATGAGTGATATTTTCACCCAAATTTTAGTATATTTTTATATGTATTTTGTATTATTATATCCGTATTTATGTGTATTTTGATTGTGTTTTATATTTTTATGGAAATGTGTGTGAATGAGCTTAAACCTATTATTTTCAGTTATCCAAGAAAGGAAGCATGATTCATAAGAAGCTCAAGAAATCCAAGAAAAGTTGATGAGTAGTGCTTGTGAGTACCAAAGACAAGAAAGGAAGAAAGAAAAGTGGAGAAGTTGGAGAAATTGGTCATCTCTTCGATTACTTACACTTGTTTAGTCACTATTATCATATTCTTCCTACCTTACCAAAGAGTCTATCATTACATCCTTATGAAAGACCTTTTTTATCATTAATTTAAACTTTGGTGGTTTGTGAATAGAGTCCGCGAGCAAGCTTATAGCGAGTCGAGCCAATCGTTTAATGAGTGATTATTTACCCTACTTTAAAAAGTGTGACATTTATAACCTATGTGAGGCTTGGACTAAAAATGGACTATATTACACATTTATTCTCCTTAGATTGAACTTGTTAATTTTTCATGTTATGAGTTTAATGTTGTAGGATGACTTAGCATAATTGTAATTCTTAATGCTATTGATGTGTTATTATTTATGTTCGTTTAGTCTTTTCCTAGGTGAAAATCTCACCCCTCGGTTTATCATTTTCGTTGTTCGGGGACGCACGACACTTTAAGTTTGGGGGTGTGATGAGTTATATTTTCACCTAGATTTTAGTACCTTTTAATTTGTATTTTTATATTATTTTATCCGTATTTAAGTGTATTTTGGTTGTATTTTGTATTTTTATGGAAATGTGTGTAAATGAGCTTAAACCTATGATTTTCAGTTATTCAAAAAAGAAGCATGAATCAAAAAAGCTCAAGAAATCCAAGAAAAGTTGATGAGTAGTGCTTGTGAGTACCAAAGACAAGAAAGGAAGAAAGAAAAGTGGAGAAGTTGGAGAAATTGGTCATCTCTTCGATTACTTACACTTGTTAAGTCACTATTACCATATTCTTCCTACCTTACCAAAGAGTCTATCATTACATCCTCATGAAAGACCTTTTTTATCATTAATTTAAACTTTTGTGGTTTGTGAATAGAGTCCGCGAGCAAGCTTATAGCGAGTCGAGCCAATCGTTTAATGAGTGATTATTTACCCTACTTTAAAAAGTGTGACATTTATAACCTATGTGAGGCTTGGACTAAAAATGGACTATATTACACATTTATTCTCCTTAGATTGAACTTGTTAATTTTTCATGTTATGAGTTTAATGTTGTAGGATGACTTAGCATAATTGTAATTCTTAATGCTATTGATGTGTTATTATTTATGTTCGTTTAGTCTTTTCCTAGGTGAAAATCTCACCCCTCGGTTTATCATTTTCGTTGTTCGGGGACGCACGACACTTTAAGTTTGGGGGTGTGATGAGTTATATTTTCACCTAGATTTTAGTACCTTTTAATATGTATTTTTATATTATTTTATCCGTATTTAAGTGTATTTTGGTTGTATTTTGTATTTTTATGGAAATGTGTGTAAATGAGCTTAAACCTATGATTTTCAGTTATTCAAAAAAGAAGCATGAATCAAAAAAGCTCAACAAATCCAAGAAAAGTTGATGAGTAGTGCTTGTGAGTACCAAAGACAAGAAAGGAAGAAAGAAAAGTGGAGAAGTTGGAGAAATTGGTCATCTCTTCGATTACTTACACTTGTTAAGTCACTATTACCATATTCTTCCTACCTTACCAAAGAGTCTATCATTACATCCTCATGAAAGACCTTTTTTATCATTAATTTAAACTTTGGTGGTTTGTGAATAGAGTCCGCGAGCAAGCTTATAGCGAGTCGAGCCAATCGTTTAATGAGTGATTATTTACCCTACTTTAAAAAGTGTGACATTTATAACCTATGTGAGGCTTGGACTAAAAATGGACTATATTACACTTTATTCTCTTTAGATTGAACTTGTTAATTTTTCATATTATGAGTTTAATGTGTAGGATGATTTAGCATAATTGTTATTCTTAATGCTATTGATGTGTTATTACTTATATGTTCGTTTAGTCTTTTCCTAGTTGAAAATCTCACCCCTCGGTTTATCATTTTCGTTGTTCGGGGATGCACAACACTTTAAGTTTGGGGGTGTGATGAGTGATATTTTCACCTAGATTTTAGTACCTTTTTATATGTATTTTTATATTATTTTATCCGTATTTAAGTGTATTTTGGTTGTATTTTATATTTTTAAGGAAATGTGTGTAAATGAGCTTAAACCTATGATTTTCAGTTATTCAAGAAAGGAAGCATGAATCAAAAGAAGCTCAATAAATCCAAGAAAAGTTGATGAGTAGTGCTTGTGAGTACCAAAGACAAGAAAGGAAGAAAGAAAAGTGGAGAAGTTGGAGAAATTGGTCATCTCTTCGATTACTTACACTAGTTAAGTCACTATTACCATATTCTTCCTACCTTACCAAAGAGTCTATCATTACATCCTTATGAAAGACTTTTTGATCATTAATTTAAACTTTGGAGGTTTGTGAATAGAGTACGCGAGAAAGCTTATAGCGAGTCGAGCCAATCGGTTAATGAGTGATGATTTACCCTACTTTAAAGAGTGTTGAGTGACATTTATAACCTATGTGATGCTTGGACTAAAAATGGACTATATTACACTTTTATTCTCCTTAGATTGAACTTGTTAATTTTTCATGTTATGAGTTTAATGTTGTAGGATGACTTAGCATAATTGTAATTCTTATTGCTATCGATGTGTTATTACTTATGTTCATTTAGTCTTTCCCTAGGTAAAAATCTCGCCCCTTGGTTTATCATTTTCGTTGTTCGGGGACGCACAATATAATATCTTAGTTCAACTAGATTTTTTTTAGAAAGCCCAAAACCTATTTATTTATTTTTATAGCCCAAAAGGCCAGCCCAATCAAGCCCAACTAGATTTTTTTTTAGAAAGCCTAAACTTATTTATTTATTTATTTTGTGGCCCAAAGTTTCAGCCCACTTAAATGGCCTGATATATAATTAGAAAGGCTAAAGTTAAAAAAAAAAAGAGAGAAGAACGGGAGAAGAAAAGCAAAAGAGGGGAAAGAAAAGAGTGAAGAGGAGAAACCCTTGTTGATCAAATTCTCCCTTACAACCCTCATCCTAGGTGGTTTCTAAGTGGTTTTGAGGTAAGTGGTGTGTGAATTAAGCTTCCTTCTTCCATGATTTTGTAATTTTGTGGGGTTTTTCTTTTTGGTATGTGGGTAATTTGCAGACTGTTCGAACTGATTTTAACATACCTATTGCCCTCGAAAGTTTGCAAACTTAATTTCTGTACGTAGCTGAACTCGTTAGCTTTCCGTAGCCACTTGAAATGCCTCAATCCGATTATTCTACAATTAGTTATGATTTTTCTCGTAAACTGCCGCTAGCTGGAAAATTTCAGAATTTTTATGTCGAATTCAAACTTATTTTCTATCGTTTCATTTAGTTAATCTATTGAAACGGGTTATGTGGGATTGGGAACTGATGTTAAGGAGTTACATGCCATTTTTATTTAATATCGACTCGTTCGAACTCGATTAGGATTTGTTTTTAGCAATGAAAGGGATGTTAACGCTAATAGTTAGTTATATTTAATTTGTCTTTAATTGCTCATCTCCTTTCTAGGTAAAGAACCATCGACGAAGGGCAAGGGACCGACTTCAGATTCCGGAGAGAGTTAATCACTTCCTTGTGAGTTGATAATTCGGGAACGTCTTCTCTTGTGGGAAGTGTGGACCCTCGATAAATGTGCATTTATTTTAGTTTTAGTTAATTGATAAGAAAATTATTTGGTATTATGTTATGTGGTAAAGAGCCTGATTGGCTCGATTGCTCTGGTTAGAGTCATGTTAGCCATTTTATGAGTATTATTGATTTCTGGTTATTCTTTTGTGCCAATTAAGACTCTAACTTGAGTCGTTATTCATCTTATGATGCACATGCATATGTTTGCCTGGTACCAAGGTTAAGTAGCCCGAATTGGTCACGGTTCGGGTGAGTTGGAGCGACATTGGTTAAGTAGCCCGAATTGTCGCGGTTCGGGTGAGTTAGAGTGACAACCAAGTTGCCCGGAAGCAATGGGGACAAAGGCCTCGAATCCTGTCTTTGAGTTAGATCTAACGGGGCACCTGTCCATTTGCCAAATACTGATACTCTGGAGGGTGATCGTTAGATGGATTAGTCTATTATAGACTCAGTCAACGTCACCGGTGTGGGACATGCATGTCATATATGTTTATATGTTTGATCATTTCAAGTATTCACGTCGATATTGAATTGTGAACTTTAGCACTTGGCGTGTTGAGAAAGAATATTAATGTGCATTTTATCTAGAGTAACGGTGACGGGCTTGGAATGTCTCTCGACGGAGAGCTCAGTTCGAGGATGATATTGACAACCCACGCGTCTTTTATGTGATAACATGTTTGAACTAATTGTGTTATTCGTAAATGTGCACTAAGGTTTTTATTTTCATTAGTATGTATACAGAGTGAGAAATAGTTATTGTGGGATTTTATGTTATGAACCGCAAGTGGAATACATGGTTCGTATAAGGGTCGGTGTGACCGGCTTATCACCTCACTGAGCTAGTGGTTTTGCTCACCCCCCATCATTCTTTCCTTTTCAGGCTGTTGATATCGTTTTGGTTGGAGGTTTTCCTATCGTTTGCTCGTCATCCAATCCGTGTTTTGGGTACTTTCTCTTTTATGTAAATTGACGGATTCATTGGCGAGATTGTATAGTTTATATTTGGTGACCCCCTTGATGTTCTTTTTGTACCTTCGCGATGTTATATCGTTCATGTATATTTTCTTTAAACTAAGTTACACTGTTGTATTTTGTACCTTTGTAAATCCTTGTTGATACTTTTTGAGATGATGTCCTCGGGTTGTACCCGTTGTTATCAGTTGTTCAGCTCTACAGGTACTTGATAGCAAGCCTTACGTTTTCTATAAACTTTGTGGAGTGGAGTGCACCCATTCAGCGAAATTTATGGTTAACGTGGCGGTTGTCGCGTTCTGTCTGGGGTCGGGGCGTGACAACTTTCTTGGTATCAGAGCCTGGTTTTATGATTCTCATTCTTTTTGTGTCAAGCCAATGAGTCCAACTTTGTTTCTATGTCATCCTAAGGTATCGTATTGCCTTGACGTTGACCTTGTATTTTCTTTCCTTTCAGTCATTATGGCACCTCCAGTTCGTCGTCGAGGTCGAGGTCGAGGACACGCTCCTCGTGATCCTCCGAGTCCTCTACTCTCTTCTGTTCCTCGTGGACCTCGAGGGCATGTTTCTTCTGATCATGTCATTCCTCCGACGGTTATGGACCCTATCAATTCTGATCATAGGGTGCCAGTTTCCCAGGTAGAGCAACCACGGGCCCAGTTGCGGGTTGAGCACATGATGACACCCGAGCAGTACCAATTGTATTATGATCACATTCGAATACATGGTGTTCCACCACCTACAACGGCTCATACAACTACGACTGTCACTGAAGAGGTTCTTCGTGCTAATGAATCGATTCGACCTACATCTAATGTACCAGTTTTTACTCCAGAAATGTCTTTAGGAGGTTCTGCTTCTCGAGGTGCACTTTTTATACCTGATTTGGTGAAAGCAGTTGAAAACATGGGGACTTCGAAATTTGACGGTGCAAGAGATGCTTCTAACGCGGGGGCATGGTTAAAGGAGATTACAGAGACCTTTGACACCTTGATGATTGAAGAATGTTATCGTGTGGTCATTGCAACCAAGCTGTTAGGCCCAGATGCACGACGATGGTGGCAGAATCTAAAAGAGACATCTTCGGTTACTATTACGTGGGCTATCTTTGTGGAACGATTCAAAGATCGATACTTCTCTCAGTACATCAAGGATCAGAAGAGAAAGGAGTTCTTCAACCTCTTTCAAGGCATTATGTCGGTCGTGGAGTACGAAAGCAAATTTCTGGAATTGCGAGAATTCGCTCCTGAGTCATATACGACGAGAGACTTATGCAAGAGATTTGAAGATGGTCTTAATTTAAATATTCGAGATCGCATCAAGTCCGGAGACAAGTACGAGAGTCTTGACGATCTCGTAGAAGAAGCCCTGAGGGTAGAAGGTTTAGTTCAGGCGAGACATAAGCTTGCAGAACGATCTCAAAAGAAAAGGCAAGGGAGCGCATTTCCAGGAAATGCATCGAAGGTGTATAGGGGTGTGGGATCTTCGCGTGGCGCACCAAGTTCGGCATCTATTAGTTTTCCTCAACCTCGGGAGCAGTTTAGTAGAGGCGGGAGCAATGTCTCGGGATCGGTTGGTGAAAATCGCAAGTGCCAGAATTGCCTAAAATATCATGACGGCCCCTATAAGGCTCCTCAAGTATGTTTTCAGTGTCGACAGCCGGGGCATATGCGAAGTTCTTGTCCTCAGCTTATGGGAACGAGCAGTCAGGGTTCTGGTCAGCTTCGTGGTAAACTAACATATTCTACACCCAGAGATACTCGATCTGCAGTTACCAGAGTGCCCGATGCCTCAAGCGGCCCTAGTACTCAATCACCTATGCAAGGAAGGAAGCAAACTAGAGTTCATATTTCCCAAGAAGAGGCTCGCTCAGATCCGAAGGTTGTGACAGGTAATTTATAATTTGAGTATTTTCACATGCTAAATCTAACCCCGCCTTGTTATGCCACTTGATTACGAATAAAACATTCGTAAGAAATTCTATCTTTTCAAATTTTTAAATCACAATCTCACCTAATATTGCTTCTTTAGGCCATGTGTTTGTGGGAGACCATCAGGTCTACGCTTTATTTGACCCAGGTTCTGGTAGGTCTTATATCCGAGATGATCTTACTGCGATCTTAGATTATCCTATCTCTCATTTGTCACCTGGAATCATCGTTCATACCCCTCTTGGAGAGCGTCTAATTCGTGATTCGGTATTCCTTGGTTGTCCATTAAAGATCATAGATGTCATTTTAGAGGCTGAATTGATACCATTGCCTTTGATTGATCTTGATGTTATTCTTGGCATGGATTGGCTTTCTTCTCATCATGCAATTCTCGATTGCCACGAGAAGCTTGTTATTTTTCGTAGACCAGGATTCTCAGAACTTGTTTTTGAAGGTAAACTTCAAACGAGATCCCTCTCTTTTATTTCAATGTTGACTGCGCATAAATTAATGCGTAAGGGTTGTGAGGCATTCTTGGCATTTGTCATCGATACTTCTCTTTCTGAAACTAAACTAGATGACATCCCAATCGTGAATGAATTTCCTGATGTCTTTCCCGAAGACTTACCAGGACAACCTCCGAATCGAGAGATTGATTTTTTCATTGACGTACTTCCTGGAATCACACCTATATCGATTACTCCATATCGAATGTCGCCTGCTGAGCTTAAGGAACTCCAGACACAACTTGGGGAATTATTGGAGAAGGGTTTCATACGAACTAGCACATCTCCATGGGGTGCTCCAGTTCTTTTTGTCAAGAAGAAAGATAGATCACTTCGTCTATGTGTCGACTACCGCCAATTGAACAAGGTGACAATCAAGAACAAATATGCTCTTCCAAGAATCGATGATCTGTTTGATCAATTGCAAGGAGCAACTGTGTTCTCAAAAATTGATTTGCGATCCGGTTATCACCAACTCAATATTAGGGAATCTGATATCCCTAAGTCTGCTTTTCGAAACAGATACGGTCATTTTGAATTCTGTGTTATGCCTTTTGGACTCACAAATGCTCCTGCAGCTTTTATGGATCTTATGAATCGGGTCTTTCGGCCGTACTTAGATAAGTTTGTCATCATCTTCATTGATGACATTCTTATTTATTCTAAATCGGACGACGAGCATTCTCATCATCTAAGAATTGCTCTGAACATTCTCAGAGAAAATCAGCTTTATGCTAAATTCTCGAAGTGTGAATTTTGGCTTCGCGAGGTAAGCTTTTTGGGTCATCACATTTCTAAAGAAGGAATCTACATCGATCCAGTGAAGATTCAAGCTATACTAGATTGGGAGCGTCCAAAGAATGTGACAGAGATTCGTAGTTTTCTGGGATTAGCTGGATATTATCGACGGTTTGTCAAAGACTTTTCGTTATTGGCTTCATCTTTGACTAAATTGACTCGGAAAGGGGTAAAATTTGAATGGAGTGAAGAATGCGAGGAAGCATTTCAAGAATTGAAAAGACGACTCGTTTCAGCTCCTATTCTTGCTTTGCCAGACCCAGCGATTGGAGAATTTACCATTTATAGCGACGCCTCGAGACAAGGATTAGGATGCGTTCTCATGCAAGAAGGAAAGGTTATTGCCTACGCTTCAAGGCAATTGAAGAAGAACGAAGAAAATTATCCTACACATGATTTAGAGTTGGCTGCAATCGTCTTTGCATTGAAGATATGGAGGCACTATCTGTATGGCGCAACTTGTCGGGTTTTCACTGATCACAAGAGCTTAAAGTATATCACCACGCAAAAGGAGCTCAACCTCAGGCAAAGGCGATGGATGGAGTTGATTAGTGACTATGACTTAGTCATCGATTATCATCCTAGCAAGGCGAACGTTGTTGCAGATGCTCTGAGTAGAAAGTCTTCTACCTCACTTGCTTCAATTCAATCTTTTTATCTTCCTATGTTGGAGCAATTTAAATCTTTACACATTTCGCTCGATTGTGAAAAGTCTAATGATTCTGCCTTAATCGCCAAATTCGAGGTTAGACCTACCTTGTTCGAGAAAATTCGAGAAAGACAATCACACGATGTTTATTTACAACAGAAGATGGCGAAGCTAAATCAAGGAAAAGAAACAGAATATCGAATTCGGGATGATGGACTTCTTATTTTTAAAAATCGTGTTTGTGTTCCATCAGAACTTGATGTTCGTAGAGCTATTCTTGAGGAAGCCCATTCTTCAGCCTATGCTATGCATCCTGGTAGTACCAAAATGTATAGAACACTTCGGGAGCATTATTGGTGGCCAGGTATGAAACGGGACACTACTGAATTTGTATCAAAGTGCTTATCTTGCCAACAGATTAAAGCGGAACACCAAAAACCAGCCGGCATGCTTCAACCACTACCTATTCCTGAGTGGAAATGGGAAAACGTCACAATGGATTTTGTTTCTGGTTTACCTCGAAAAGGGTCATGACTCAATTTGGGTCATCGTCGATCGTCTGACGAAATCGGCACATTTCCTTCCAGTGCATACCAACGAATCTTTAGAGAAACTTGCCAAGTTATATGTCGATGAGATCGTGAGATTGCACGGAGTACCAGTGTCAATCATATCTGACCGTGATCCAAGATTCACTTCCCGTTTTTGGCCTAGTCTGCAGAAAGCGCTAGGTACAAAATTACTATTCAGTACCTCGTTTCATCCACAGACTGATGGACAGTCAGAGAGAACTATACAGACACTAGAAGACATGTTACGTGCAGTGGTGTTGAATTTGGGAGGTAGCTGGAATAAGTACGTGACTTTGGTGGAGTTCGCTTATAACAACAGTTATCATTCAAGCATTGGAATGCCCCCATAAAAAACTCTGTATGGCCGAAAGTGTCGAACACCACTCTTTTGGGATGAGGTTGGCGAGAGACAAATCGAACAAGTAGAGCTTATCGAAGATGCGAAGGCAAAAATACAACTTATTCGAGACAGACTTAAGGCAGCGCAAGATCGACAGAAAAGTTACGCAGATAATAGGAGGCGCGATTTGGATTTTAATAAAGGAGACAAAGTTTTCCTGAAAGTTTCTCCATGGAAGGGCGTGTTGCGATTCCGCCGTCGAGGAAAGTTGAGTCCAAGGTATATTGGCCCGTTTACGATCGTGCAAAGGATTGGTCGTGTCGCGTATCGACTTGAGCTACCATCGGAATTGTCGAAGATTCACGATGTCTTCCATGTCTCTATGCTTAGAAAATATGAACCAGATCCTTCGCACGTGCTCAAAGATCCCCCAGTTGTATTAAAGGAAATCTATCGTACGAAATACAACCTGTTCAAATTGTAGATCGCCGAGAGAAAATGCTTCGTAACAAATCCATTCCTATGGTGAGAATTCTATGGAGAAGTGATCAAATTGAAGAAGAAACATGGGAACCAGAGTCAGTCATGCGTCAACACCATCCAAATCTCTTTTCATCTCTAGGTACGTTTATGTTTCGAGGACGAAACTTTTTGGAGGAGGGGATACTTTATAATATCTTAGTTCAGCTAGATTTTTTTTTAGAAAGCCCAAAACCTATTTATTTATTTTTATAGCCCAAAAGGCCAGCCCAATCAAGCTCAACTAGATTTTTTTTAGAAAGCCCAAACTTATTTATTTATTTATTTTGTGGCCCAAAGTTTCAGCCCACTTAAATGGCCTGATATATAATTAGAAAGGCTAAAGTTAAAAAAAAAAAAGAGAAGAACGGGAGAAGAAAAGCAAAAGAGGGGAAAGAAAAGAGTGAAGAGGAGAAACCCTTGTTGATCAAATTCTCCCTTACAACCCTCATCCTAGGTGGTTTTTAAGTGGTTTTGAGGTAAGTGGTGTGTGAATTAAGCTTCATTCTTCCATGATTTTGTAATTTTGTGGGGTTTTTCTTTTTGGTATGTGGGTAATTTAGAGACTGTTCGAACTGATTTTGACATACCTATTGCCCTCGAAAGTTTGCAAACTTAATTTCTGTACGTAGCTGGACTCGTTAGCTTTCCGTAGCCACTTGAAACGCCTCAATCCGATTATTCTACAATTAGTTATGATTTTTCTCGTAAACTGCCGCTAGCTGGAAAATTTCAGAATTTTTATGTCGAATTCAAACTTATTTTCTATCGTTTCGTTTAGTTAATCTATTGAAACGGGTTATGTGGGATTGGGAACTGATGTTAAGGAGTTACATGCCATTTTTGTTTAATATCGACTCGTTCGAACTCGATTAGGATTTGTTTTTAGCAATGAAAGGGATGTTAACGCTAATAGTTAGTTATATTTAATTTGTCTTTAATTGCTCATCTCCTTTCTAGGTAAAGAACCATCGACGAAGGGCAAGGGACCGACTTCAGATTCCGGAGAGAGTTAATCACTTCCTTGTGAGTTGATAATTCGGGAACGCCTTCTCTTGTGGGAAGTGTGGACCCTCGATAAATGTGCATTTATTTTAGTTGTAGTTAATTGATAAGAAAATTATTTGGTATTATGTTATGTGGTAAAGAGCCTGATTGGCTCGATTGCTCTGGTTAGAGTCATGTTAGCCATTTTATGAGTATTATTGATTTCTGGTTATTCTTGTGTGCCAATTAAGACTCTAACTTGAGTCGTTATTCATCTTATGATGCACATGCATATGTTTGCCTGGTACCAAGGTTAAGTAGCCCGAATTGGTCACGGTTCGGGTGAGTTGGAGCGACATTGGTTAAGTAGCCCGAATTGTCGCGGTTCGGGTGAGTTAGAGTGACAACCAAGTTGCCCGGGATTGGCAAACCAAGTTGCCCGGGATTGGCAAACCCGGGTGAGTTAGATCTAACGGGGCACCTGTCCATTTGCCAAATACTGATACTCTGGAGGGTGATCGTTAGATGGATTAGTCTATTATAGACTCAGTCAACGTCACCGGTGTGGGACATGCATGTCATATATGTTTATATGTTTGATCATTTCAAGTATTCACGTCGATATTGAATTGTGAACTTTAGCACTTGGCGTGTTGAGAAAGAATATTAATGTGCATTTTATCTAGAGTAACGGTGACGTGCTTGGACTGTCTCTCGACGGAGAGCTCAGTTCGAGGATGATATTGACAACCCACGCGTCTTTTATGTGATAACATGTTTGAACTAATTGTGTTATTCATAAATGTGCACTAAGGTTTTTATTTTCATTAATATGTATACTGAGTGAGAAATAGTTATTGTGGGACGAAATGTGGGATTTTATGTTATGAACCGCAAGTGGAATACATGCTTCGTATAAGGGTCGGGGTGACCGGCTTATCACCTCACTGAGCTAGTGGTTTTGCTCACCCCCCATCATTCTTTCCTTTTCAGGCTGTTGATATCGTTTTGGTTGGAGGTTTTCCTATCGTTTGGTCGTCATCCAATCCGTGTTTTGGGTACTTTCTCTTTTATGTAAATTGACGGATTCATTGGCGAGATTGTATAGTTTATATTTGGTGACCCCCTTGATGTTCTTTTTGTACCTTCGCGATGTTATATCGTTCATGTATATTTTCTTTAAACTAAGTTACACCGTTGTATTTTGTACCTTTGTAAATCCTTGTTGATACTTTTTGAGATGATGTCCTCGGGTTGTACCCGTTGTTATCAGTTGTTCAGCTCTACAGGTACTTGATAGCAAGCCTTACGTTTTCTATAAACTTTGGGGAGTGGAGTGCACCCATTTTGCGAAATTTATGGTTAACGTGGCGGTTGTCGCGTTCTGTCTGGGGTCGGGGCGTGACACACAACACTTTAAGTTTGGGGGTGTGATGAGTGATATTTTCACCCAGATTTTAGTATATTTTTATATGTATTTTTGTATTATTATATACATATTTTTATGTATTTTGATTGTGTTTTATATTTTTATGGAAATGTGTGTGAATGAGCTTAAACCTATTATTTTCAGTTATCCAAGAAAGGAAGCATGAATCATAAGAAGCTCAAGAAATCCAAGAAAAGTTGATGAGTAGTGCTTGTGAGTACCAATGACAAGAAAGGAAGAAAGAAAAGTGAAGAAGTTTGAGAAATTGGTCATCTCTTCGATTAATTACACTTGTTAAGTCACTATTACCATATTTTTGCTACCTTACCAAAGAGTCTATCATTACATCCTTATGAAAGACTTTTTTATCATTAATTTAAACTTTGAAGGTTTGTGAATAGAGTACGCGAGAAAGCTTATAGCGAGTCGAGCCAATCGGTTAATGAGTGATGATTTACCCTACTTTAAAGAGTGTTGAGTGACATTTATAACCTATGTGAGGCTTGGACTAAAAATGGACTATATTACACATTTATTCTCCTTAGATTGAACTTGTTAATTTTTCATGTTATGAGTTTAATGTTGTAGGATGACTTAGCATAATTGTAATTCTTATTGCTATCGATGTGTTATTACTTATGTTCATTTAGTCTTTCCCTAGGTAAAAATCTCACCCCTTGGTTTATCATTTTCGTTGTTCGGGGACGCACAACACTTTAAGTTTTGGGGTGTGATGAGTGATATTTTCACCCAGATTTTAGTATATTTTTATATGTATTTTGTATTATTATATCCGTATTTATGTGTATTTTGATTGTATTTTATATTTTTATGGAAATGTGTGTGAATGAGCTTAAACCTATTATTTTCAGTTATCCAAGAAAGGAAGCATAAATCATAAGAAGCTCAAGAAATCCAAGAAAAGTTGATGAGTAGTGCTTGTGAATACCAAAGACAAGAAAGGAAGAAAGAAAAGTGGAGAAGTTGGAGAAATTTGTCATCTCTTCGATTACTTACACTTGTTTAGTCACTATTTTCATATTCTTCCTACCTTACCAAAGAGTCTATCATTACATCATTATGAAAGACCTTTTTTATTATTAATTTAAACTTTGGTGGTTTGTGAATAGAGTCCGCGAGCAACCTTATAGCGAGTCGAGTCAATCGTTTAATGAGTGATTATTTACCCTACTTTAAAAAGTGTGACATTTATAACCTATGTGAGGCTTGGACTAAAAATGGACTATATTACACATTTATTCTCCTTAGATTGAATTTGTTAATTTTTCATGTTATGAGTTTAATGTTGTAGGATTACTTAGCATAATTGTAATTCTTAATGCTATTGATGTGTTATTATTTATGTTCGTTTAGTCTTTTCCTATGTGAAAATCTCACCCCTCGGTTTATCATTTTCGTTGTTCGGGGACGCATGACACTTTAAGTTTGGGGGTGTGATGAGTGATATTTTCACTTAGATTTTAGTACCTTTTAATATGTATTTTTATATTATTTTATCCGTATTTAAGTGTATTTTGGTTGTATTTTGTATTTTTATGGAAATGTGTGTAAATGAGCTTAAACCTATGATTTTCAGTTATTCAAAAAAGGAAGCATGAATCAAAAAAGCTCAAGAAATCCAAGAAAAGTTGATGAGTAGTGCTTGTGAGTACCAAAGACAAGAAAGGAAGAAAGAAAAGTGGAGAAGTTGGAGAAATTGGTCATCTCTTCGATTACTTACACTAGTTAAGTCACTATTACCATATTCTTCCTACCTTACCAAAGAGTCTATCATTACATCCTCATGAAAGACCTTTTTTATCATTAATTTAAACTTTGGTGGTTTGTGAATAGAGTCCGCGAGCAAGCTTATAGCGAGTCGAGCCAATCGTTTAATGAGTGATTATTTACCCTACTTTAAAAAGTGTGACATTTATAACCTATGTGAGGCTTGGACTAAAAATGGACTATATTACACTTTATTCTCTTTAGATTGAACTTGTTAATTTTTCATATTATGAGTTTAATGTTGTAGGATGATTTAGCATAATTGTTATTCTTAATGCTATTGATGTGTTATTACTTATGTTCGTTTAGTCTTTTCCTAGTTGAAAATCTCACCCCTCGGTTTATCATTTTCGTTGTTCGGGGACGCACAACACTTTATGTTTGGAGGTGTGATGAGTGATATTTTTACCTAGATTTTAGTGCCTTTTTATATGTATTTTTATATTATTTTATCCGTATTTAAGTGTATTTTGGTTGTATTTTGTATTTTTAAGGAAATGTGTGTAAATGAGCTTAAACCTATGATTTTCAGTTATTCAAGAAAGGAAGCATGAATCAAAAGAAGCTCAATAAATCCAAGAAAAGTTAATGAGTAGTGCTTGTGAGTACCAAAGACAAGAAAGGAAGAAAGAAAAGTGGAGAAGTTGGAGAAATTGGTCATCTCTTCGATTACTTACACTAGTTAAGTCACTATTACCATATTCTTCATACCTTACCAAAGAGTCTATCATTACATCCTTATGAATGACTTTTTGATCATTAATTTAAACTTTGGAGGTTTGTGAATAGAGTACGCGAGAAAGCTTATAGTGAGTCGAGCCAATCGGTTAATGAGTGATGATTTACCCTACTTTAAAGAGTGTTGAGTGACATTTGAAACCTATGTGAGGCTTGGACTAAAAATGGACTATATTACACATTTATTCTCCTTAGATTGAACTTGTTAATTTTTCATGTTATGAGTTTAATTTTGTAGGATGACTTAGCATAATTGTAATTCTTATTGCTATCGATGTGTTATTACTTATGTTCATTTAGTCTTTCCCTAGGTAAAAATCTCGCCCCTTGGTTTATCATTTTCGTTGTTCGGGGATGCACAACACTTTAAGTTTGGAGGTGTGATGAGTGATATTTTCACCCAGATTTTAGTATATTTTTTTATGTATTTTTGTATTATTATATCCATATTTTTATGTATTTTGATTGTGTTTTATATTTTAATGGAAATGTGTATGAATGAGCTTAAACCTATTATTTTCAGTTATCCAAGAAAGGAAGCATGAATCATAAGAAGCTCAAGAAATCCAAGAAAAGTTGATGAGTAGTGCTTGTGAGTACCAATGACAAGAAAGGTAGAAATAAAAGTGGAGAAGTTGGAGAAATTAGTCATGTCTTCGATTACTTACACTAGTTAAATCACTATTACCATATTCTTCCTACCTTACCAAAGAGTCTATCATTACATCCTTATGAAAGACTTTTTGATCATTAATTTAAACTTTGGAGGTTTGTGAATAGAGTACGCGAGCAAGCTTATAGCGAGTCGAGCCAATCGGTTAATGAGTGATGATTTACCCTACTTTAAAGAGTGTTGAGTGACATTTATAACCTATGTAAGGCTTGAACTAAAAATGGACTATATTACACATTTATTCTCCTTAGATTGAACTTGTTAATTTTTCATGTTATGAGTTTAATGTTGTAGGATGACTTAGCATAATTGTAATTCTTATTGCTATCGATGTGTTATTATTTATGTTCATTTAGTCTTTCCCTAGGTAAAAATCTCACCCCTTGGTTTATCATTTTCGTTGTTCGGGGACGCACAACACTTTAAGTTTGGGAGTGTGATGAGTGATATTTTCACTCACATTTTAGTATATTTTTATATATATTTTTGTATTATTATATCCATATTTTTGTGTATTTTGATTGTGTTTTGTATTTTTATGGAAACGTGTGTGAATGAGCTTAAACCTATTATTTTCAGTTATCCAAGAAAGGAAGCATGATTCATAAGAAGCTCAAGAAATCCAAGAAAAGTTGATGAGTAGTGCTTGTGAGTACCAAAGACAAGAAAGGAAGAAAGAAAAGTGGAGAAGTTGGAGAAATTGGTCATCTCTTCGATTACTTACACTTGTTTAGTCACTATTATCATATTCTTCCTACCTTACCAAAGAGTCTATCATTACATCCTTATGAAAGACCTTTTTTATCATTAATTTAAACTATGGTGGTTTGTGAATAGAGTCCGCGAGCAAGCTTATAGCGAGTCGAGCCAATCGTTTAATGAGTGATTATTTACCCTACTTTAAAAAGTGTGACATTTATAACCTATGTGAGGCTTGGACTAAAAATGGACTATATTACACTTTTATTCTCTTTAGATTGAACTTGTTAATTTTACATATTATGAATTTAATGTTGTAGGATGATTTAGCATAATTGTTATTCTTAATGCTATCGATGTGTTATTACTTATGTTCGTTTAGTCTTTTCCTAGGTGAAAATCTCACCCCTCGGTTTATCATTTTCGTTGTTCGGGGACGCACAACACTTTAAGTTTGGGGGTGTGATGAGTGATATTTTCACCTAGATTTTAGTACCTTTTTATATGTATTTTTATATTATTTTATCCGTATTTAAGTGTATTTTGGTTGTATTTTGTATTTTTAAGGAAATGTGTGTAAATGAGCTTAAACCTATGATTTTCAGTTATTCAAGAAAGGAAGCATGAATCAAAAGAAGCTCAATAAATCCAAGAAAAGTTGATGAGTAGTGCTTGTGAGTACCAAAGACAAGAAAGAAGAAAGAAAAGTGGAGAAGTTGGAGAAATTGGTCATCTCTTCGATTACTTACACTAGTTAAGTCACTATTACCATATTCTTCCTACCTTACCAAAGAGTCTATCATTACATCCTTATGAAAGACTTTTTGATCATTAATTTAAACTTTGGAGGTTTGTGAATAGAGTACGCGAGAAAGCTTATAGCGAGTCGAGCCAATCGGTTAATGAGTGATGATTTACCCTACTTTAAAGAGTGTTGAGTGACATTTATAACCTATGTGATGCTTTGACTAAAAATGGACTATATTACACATTTATTCTCCTTAGATTGAACTTGTTAATTTTTCATGTTATGAGTTTAATGTTGTAGGATGACTTATCATAATTGTAATTCTTATTGCTATCGATGTGTTATTACTTATGTTCATTTAGTCTTTCCCTAGGTAAAAATCTCGCCCCTTGGTTTATCATTTTCGTTGTTCGGGGATGCACAACACTTTAAGTTTAGAGGTGTGATGAGTGATATTTTCATCCAGATTTTAGTATATTTTTATATGTATTTTTGTATTATTATATCCATATTTTTATGTATTTTGATTGTGTTTTATATTTTAATGGAAATGTGTATGAATGAGCTTAAACCTATTATTTTCAGTTATCCAAGAAAGGAAGCATGAATCATAAGAAGCTCAAGAAATCCAAGAAAAGTTGATGAGTAGTGCTTGTGAGTACCAATGACAAGAAAGGAAGAAATAAAAGTGGAGAAGTTGGAGAAATTGGTCATCTCTTCGATTACTTACACTAGTTAAATCACTATTACCATATTCTTCCTACCTTACCAAAGAGTCTATCATTACATCCTTATGAAAGACTTTTTGATCATTAATTTAAATTTTGGAGGTTTGTGAATAGAGTATGCGAGCAAGCTTATAGCGAGTCGAGCCAATCGGTTAATGAGTGATGATTTACCCTACTTTAAAGAGTGTTGAGTGACATTTATAACCTATGTAAGGCTTGAACTAAAAATGGACTATATTACACATTTATTCTCCTTAGATTGAACTTGTTAATTTTTCATGTTATGAGTTTAATGTTGTAGGATGACTTAGCATAATTGTAATTCTTATTGCTATCGATGTGTTATTACTTATGTTCATTTAGTCTTTCCCTAGGTAAAAATCTCACCCCTTGGTTTATCATTTTCGTTGTTCGGGGACGCACAACACTTTAAGTTTGGGAGTGTGATGAGTGATATTTTCACTCACATTTTAGTATATTTTTATATATATTTTTTTATTATTATATCCATATTTTTGTGTATTTTGATTGTGTTTTGTATTTTTATGGAAATGTGTGTGAATGAGCTTAAACCTATTATTTTCAGTTATCCAAGAAAGGAAGCATGATTCATAAGAAACTCAAGAAATCCAAGAAAAGTTGATGAGTAGTGCTTGTGAGTACCAAAGACAAGAAAGGAAGAAAGAAAAGTGGAGAAGTTGGAGAAATTGGTCATCTCTTCGATTACTTACACTTGTTTAGTCACTATTATCATATTCTTCCTACCTTACCAAAGAGTCTATCATTACATCCTTATGAAAGACCTTTTTTATCATTAATTTAAACTATGTTGGTTTGTGAATAGAGTCCGCGAGCAAGCTTATAGCGAGTCGAGCCAATCGTTTAATGAGTGATTATTTACCCTACTTTAAAAGTGTGACATTTATAACCTATGTGAGGCTTGGACTAAAAATGGACTATATTACACTTTTATTCTCTTTAGATTGAACTTGTTAATTTTTCATATTATGAATTTAATGTTGTAGGATGATTTAGCATAATTGTTATTCTTAATGCTATCGATGTGTTATTACTTATGTTCATTTAGTCTTTTCCTAGGTGAAAATCTCACCCCTCGGTTTATCATTTTCGTTGTTCGGGGACGTACAACACTTTAAGTTTGGGGGTGTGATGAGTGATATTTTCACCTAAATTTTAGTACATTTTTATATGTATTTTTGTATTATTTTATCCGTATTTAAGTGTATTTTGGTTGTATTTTGTATTTTTAAGGAAATGTATGTAAATGAGCTTAAACCTATGATTTTCAGTTATTCAAGAAAGGAAGCATGAATCAAAAGAAGCTCAATAAATCCAAGAAAAGTTGATGAGTATTGCTTGTGAGTACCAAAGACAAGAAATGAAGAAAGAAAAGTGGAGAAGTTGGAGAAATTGGTCATCTCTTCGATTACTTACACTAGTTAAGTCACTATTACCATATTCTTCCTACCTTACCAAAGAGTCTATCATTACATCCTTATGAAAGACTTTTTGATCATTAATTTAAACTTTGGAGGTTTGTGAATAGAGTACGCGAGAAAGCTTATAGCGAGTCGAGCCAATCGGTTAATGAGTGATGATTTACCCTACTTTAAAGAGTGTTGAGTGACATTTATAACCTATGTGATGCTTGTACTAAAAATGGACTATATTACACATTTATTCTCCTTAGATTGAACTTGTTAATTTTTCATGTTATGAGTTTAATGTTGTAGGATGACTTAGCATAATTGTAATTCTTATTGCTATCTATGTGTTATTACTTATGTTCATTTAGTCTTTCCCTAGGTAAAAATCTCGCCCCTTGGTTTATCATTTTCGTTGTTCGGGGACGCACAACACTTTAAGTTTGAGGGTGTGATGAGTGATATTTTCACCCAGATTTTAGTATATTTTTATATGTATTTTTGTATTATTATATACATATTTTTATGTATTTTGATTGTGTTTTATATTTTTATGGAAATGTGTGTGAATGAGCTTAAACCTATTATTTTCAGTTATCCAAGAAAGGAAGCATAAATCATAAGAAGCTCAAGAAATCCAAGAAAAGTTGATGAGTAGTGCTTGTGAATACCAAAGACAAGAAAGGAAGAAAGAAAAGTGGAGAAGTTGGAGAAATTTGTCATCTCTTCGATTACTTACACTTGTTTAGTCACTATTTTCATATTCTTCCTACCTTACCAAAGAGTCTATCATTACATTCTTATGAAAGACCTTTTTTATCATTAATTTAAACTTTGGTGGTTTGTGAATAGAGTCCGCGAGCAAGCTTATAGCGAGTCGAGCCAATCGTTTAATGAGTGATTATTTACCCTACTTTAAAAAGTGTGACATTTATAACCTATGTGAGGCTTGGACTAAAAATGGACTATATTACACATTTATTCTCCTTAGATTGAACTTGTTAATTTTTCATGTTATGAGTTTAATGTTGTAGGATGACTTAGCATACTTGTAATTCTTAATGCTATTGATGTGTTATTATTTATGTTCGTTTAGTCTTTTCCTAGGTGAAAATCTCACCCCTCGGTTTATCATTTTAGTTGTTCGGGGACGCACGACACTTTAAGTTTGGGGGTGTGATGAGTGATATTTTCACCTAGATTTTAGTACCTTTTAATATGTATTTTTATATTATTTTATCCATATTTAAGTGTATTTTGGTTGTATTTTGTATTTTTATGGAAATGTGTGTAAATGATCTTAAACCTATGATTTTCAGTTATTCAAAAAAGGAAGCATGAATAACAAGAGCTCAAGAAATCCAAGAAAAGTTGATGAGTAGTGCTTGTGAGTACCAAAGACAAGAAAGGAAGAAAGAAAAGTGGAGAAGTTGGAGAAATTGGTCATCTCTTCGATTACTTACACTAGTTAAGTCACTATTACCATATTCTTCCTACCTTACCAAAGAATCTATCATTACATCCTTATGAAAGACCTTTTTTATCATCTATTTAAACTTTGGTGGTTTGTGAATAGAGTCCGCGAGCAAGCTTATAGCGAGTCGAGCCAATCATTTAATGAGTGATTATTTACCCTACTTTAAAAAGTGTGACATTTATAACCTATGTGAGGCTTGGACTAAAAATGGACTATATTACACTTTTATTCTCTTTAGATTGAACTTGTTAATTTTTCATATTATGAGTTTAATGTTGTAGGATTTTTTTTTTAATTGTTATTCTTAATGCTATTGATGTGTTATTACTTATGTTCGTTTAGTCTTTTCCTAGTTGAAAATCTCACCCCTCGGTTTATCATTTTCGTTGTTCGGGGACGCACAACACTTTAAGTTTGGGGGTGTGATGAGGGATATTTTCGCCTAGATTTTAGTACCTTTTATATGTATTTTTATATTATTTTATCCGTATTTAAGTGTATTTTGGTTGTATTTTGTATTTTTAAGGAAATGTGTGTAAATGAGCTTAAACCTATGATTTTTAGTCATTCAAGAAAGGAAGCATGAATCAAAAGAAGCTCAATAAATCCAAGAAAAGTTGATGAGTAGTGCTTGTGAGTACCAAAGACAAGAAAGGAAGAAAGAAAAGTGGAGAAGTTGGAGAAATTGGTCATCTCTTCGATTACTTACACTAGTTAAGTAACTATTATCATATTCTTCCTACCTTACCAAAGAGTCTATCATTACATCCTTATGAATGACTTTTTGATCATTAATTTAAACTTTGGAGGTTTGTGAATAGAGTACGCGAGAAAGCTTATAGCGAGTCGAGCCAATCGGTTAATGAGTGATGATTTACCCTACTTTAAAGAGTGTTGAGTGACATTTGTAACCTATGTGAGGCTTGGACTAAAAATGGACTATATTACACATTTATTCTCCTTAGATTGAACTTGTTAATTTTTCATGTTATGAGTTTAATGTTGTAGGATGACTTAGAATAATTGTAATTCTTATTGCTATCGATGTGTTATTACTTATGTTCAATTAGTCTTTCCCTAGGTAAAAATCTCGCCCCTTGGTTTATCATTTTAGTTGTTCGGGGATGCACAACACTTTAAGTTTGGAGGTGTGATGAGTGATATTTTCACCCAGATTTTAGTATATTTTTTATATGTATTTTTGTAGTATTATATCCATATTTTTATGTATTTTGATTGTGTTTTATATTTTAATGGAAATGTGTATGAATTAGCTTAAACCTATTATTTTCAGTTATCCAAGAAAGGAAGCATGAATCATAAGAAGCTCAAGAAATCCAAGAAAAGTTGATGAGTAGTGCTTGTGAGTACCAATGACAAGAAAGGAAGAAATAAAAGTGGAGAAGTTGGAGAAATTGGTCATCTCTTCGATTACTTACACTAGTTAAATCACTATTACCATATTCTTCCTACCTTACCAAAGAGTCTATCATTACATCCTTATGAAAGACTTTTTGATCATTAATTTAAACTTTGGAGGTTTGTGAATAGAGTACGCGAGCAAGCTTATAGCGAGTCGAGCCAATCGGTTAATGAGTGATGATTTACCCTACTTTAAAGAGTGTTGAGTGACATTTATAACCTATGTAAGGCTTGAACTAAAAATGGACTATATTACACATTTATTCTCCTTAGATTGAACTTGTTAATTTTTCATGTTATGAGTTTAATGTTGTAGGACGACTTTGCATAATTGTAATTCTTATTGCTATCGATGTGTTATTACTTATGTTCATTTAATCTTTCCCTAGGTAAAAATCTCACCCCTTGGTTTATCATTTTCGTTGTTCGGGGACGCACAACACTTTAAGTTTGGGAGTGTGATGAGTGATATTTTCACTCACATTTTAGTATATTTTTATATATATTTTTGTATTATTATATCCATATTTTTGTGTATTTTGATTGTGTTTTGTATTTTTATGGAAATGTGTGTGAATGAGCTTAAACCTATTATTTTCAGTTATCCAAGAAAGGAAGCATGATTCATATGAAGCTCAAGAAATCCAAGAAAAGTTGATGAGTAGTGCTTGTGAGTACCAAAGACAAGAAAGGAAGAAAGAAAAGTGGAGAAGTTGGAGAAATTGGTCATCTCTTCGATTACTTACACTTGTTTAGTCACTATTATCATATTCTTCCTGCCTTACCAAAGAGTCTATCATTACATCCTTATGAAAGACCTTTTTTATCATTAATTTAAACTATGGTGGTTTGTGAATAGAGTCCGCGAGCAAGCTTATAGCGAGTCGAGCCAATCGTTTAATGAGTGATTATTTACCCTACTTTAAAAAGTGTGACATTTATAACCTATGTGAGGCTTGGACTAAAAATGGACTATATTACACTTTTATTCTCTTTAGATTGAACTTGTTAATTTTTCATATTATGAATTTAATGTTGTAGGATGATTTAGCATAATTGTTATTCTTAA
Source organism: Pogostemon cablin (assembly GCA_023678885.1). Lineage (NCBI taxonomy): Eukaryota > Viridiplantae > Streptophyta > Magnoliopsida > Lamiales > Lamiaceae > Pogostemon > Pogostemon cablin. The sequence goes on from CM042978.1 coordinate 21,133,610, forward strand.
TGCTATCGATGTGTTATTACTTATGTTCGTTTAGTCTTTTCTTAGGTGAAAATCTCACCCCTCGGTTTATCATTTTCGTTGTTCGGGGACGCACAACACTTTAAGTTTGGGGGTGTGATGAGTGATATTTTCACCTAGATTTTAGTACATTTTTATATGTATTTTTATATTATTTTATCCGTATTTAAGTGTATTTTGGTTGTATTTTGTATTTTTAAGGAAATGTGTGTAAATGAGCTTAAACCTATGATTTTCAGTTATTCAAGAAAGGAAGCATGAATCAAAAGAAGCTCAATAAATCCAAGAAAAGTTGATGAGTAGTGCTTGTGAGTACCAAAGACAATAAAGGAAGAAAGAAAAGTGGAGAAGTTGGAGAAATTGGTCATCTCTTCGATTACTTACACTAGTTAAGTCACTATTACCATATTCTTCCTACCTTACCAAAGAGTCTATCATTACATCCTTATGAAAGACTTTTTGATCATTAATTTAATCTTTGGAGGTTTGTGGATAGAGAACGCTAGAAAGCTTATAGAGAGTCGAGCCAATCGGTTAATGAGTGATGATTTACCCTACTTTAAAGAGTGTTGAGTGACATTTATAACCTATGTGATGCTTGGACTAAAAATGGACTATATTACACATTTATTCTCCTTAGATTGAACTTGTTAATTTTTCATGTTATGAGTTTAATGTTGTAGGATGACTTAGCATAATTGTAATTCTTATTGCTATCGATGTGTTATTACTTATGTTCATTTAGTCTTTCCCTAGGTAAAAATCTCGCCCCTTGGTTTATCATTTTCATTGTTCGGGGACGCACAACACTTTAAGTTTGAGGGTGTGATGAGTGATATTTTCACCCAGATTTTAGTATATTTTTATATGTATTTTTGTATTATTATATACATATTTTTATGTATTTTGATTGTGTTTTATATTTTTATGGAAATGTGTGTGAATGAGCTTAAACCTATTATTTTCAGTTATCCAAGAAAGGAAGCATGAATCATAAGAAGCTCAAGAAATCCAAGAAAAGTTGATGAGTAGTGCTTGTGAGTACTAATGACAAGAAAGGAAGAAAGAAAAGTGGAGAAGTTAGAGAAATTGGTCATCTCTTCGATTACTTACACTAGTTAAGTCACTATTACCATATTATTGCTACCTTACCAAAGAATCTATCATTACATCCTTATGAAAGACCTTTTTATCATCTATTTAAACTTTGGTGGTTTGTGAATAGAGTCCGCGAGCAAGCTTATAGCGAGTCGAGCCAATATTTAATGAGTGATTATTTACCCTACTTTAAAAAGTGTGACATTTATAACCTATGTGAGGCTTGGACTAAAAATGGACTATATTACACATTTATTCTCCTTAGATTGAAATTGTTAATTTTTCATGTTATGAGTTTAATGTTGTAGGATGACTTAGCATAATTGTAATTCTTATTGCTATCGATGTGTTATTACTTATGTTCATTTAGTCTTTCCCTATGTAAAAATCTCGCCCCTTGGTTTATCATTTTCGTTGTTCGGGGACGCACAACACTTTAAGTTTGAGGGTGTGAAGAGTGATATTTTCACCCAGATTTTAGTATATTTTTATATGTATTTTTGTATTATTATATACATATTTTTATGTATTTTGATTGTGTTTTATATTTTTATGGAAATGTGTGTGAATGAGCTTAAACCTATTATTTTCAGTTATCCAAGAAAGGAAGCATAAATCATAAGAAGCTCAAGAAATCCAAGAAAAGTTGATGAGTAGTGCTTGTGAATACCAAAGACAAGAAAGGAAGAAAGAAAAGTGGAGAAGTTGGAGAAATTTGTCATCTCTTCGATTACTTACACTTGTTTAGTCACTATT